>JAPYZR010001325.1:0-22379 GCA_030522945.1 Trichopria nigra | reverse complement strand
CCGCCGAAGGCTGGCAGCGCTCTTTTCGTGTGACTCGGCCCACTCATCGCCCTTGCTGCAATACCTCCGTTTCCACCCTAGATACGTAAACTACTATTTAATACAAGTGCACTTTATCGAGGAAATAACTTTCCATAGCATTGGCGTGGGAAATTTATCACTTGATCGGAATTGTCAAGTTTTCACAAGTAGGCTCCAATATGTATTAATTTCTTTCAATGAATAAAAGAACGAACCTTTAACAGATGTTATATTCAAAATATATACGGAAAACCAAACCGCAGTTCCCAAAGGTTTCTAACGTGCTGAATGCTGACCTCAGAATAGCCATTGGAATTTTTTTTCATTTTGAGGAATTTTAACCTGAAGGGGTAAAAAACACGTTTTTATGCTATATTTGAGGTCATGTAACATTAAAAGATCGTTAAGGTATCTGAAAGTACAACTTTTATTCCTTGAAAATTCATTATGGAGATTAAAAAAATCATCATTCGTCTTGGAGAAATCGTCCGTTGAAGTTACTGAGTTTAGCGAATTCGTCGATATTCGGTTGCGTCAGATAAAACTTGGAAAAAAATCATCATCCGCCATATTGAATTTTTCAGTGTCAATGAAAATCTAAAGAACTTTCGAAGCTTTTTCTGATACTATCAGTTTACAAAAATCGATGAATTCGTCAAACTCAATAATTGCAACAGATTATTTAAGATTCAAAATGTATTTTGAAAAAATTACTTCGTGAACGTTACGTGACATCAAATGCTGAAACAAAACGTCTTTTTGCACTTTTAGGTTAAAATATTTCGAATGCCTGATGACATGGGACTATTTTGGTCTTAGATTCCGATTCAACATACCATAAATAATCAGAATAGTTTAGTTCAGTTCTTGATTTAAAATTTTGTTAACGTATGTAAGTCGTGTTTGACTTCAAATAAAATGTGCTTTAATATAGTAAAGATTTGCAGTACGTTTCTGAGGTTTCCAGGATAGACCCAGAAGCCCGAAGTGAGGAGACATTTTATGTAGAATAGTGCACGTCTTTGGGCTTTTACCTATTGTTTACTAAGTCATTTACCAAGTGTTTACCAAGTTCTTTTGAAATTTCAAGCAATAAATTAGAGTCGATGATGTATTTGGTCTGAATTAATTTTTCAATTAATTTGTTTTTAATAAATATAACTTATGTTTCCTTTTTTAATCCCAGTCATATTCTAATTTTAGAACTTATATATCATTCGTTTTAATTGTTTTTTCAACAAAAGTTTGACGGTTTTGACTAGACAATAAGTGTTGGTTATATGAGTATCGACTGAAATATTAAAACTACTTAAATGAGATTAAGAAATACAAAAGATACCCCATCTGGCATTGAATTTATCAGCGAAAGAACACACGGGTTTAAGTATTATGGAAATCACCATCTATCATAACACGATGAGGAAGTAATTCAGTACTTCCCAACATCCCCTGCTTATCAACTTTTATTGCTTTCAGTTCTTGAGGCGAACTTTTTCCTTCTTCCGGGAGAACCTAAAAAAAAAGGTATAACACTCCAATATCGCTCTATATTAAAGGTACGGGCAAACTCCCCTCAACCGTTACATTAACCCCTTAACGGGTTGCAGAAACCGGGCCACTTTATAACAGTGAAAATTCACGTGCAATTTAAAGGGCATTTAAAGTTGCCAATATCAAACAAGTCCACTAAGGCTATCTAAAAATTAACGTAAAATATGCACCAGCATAAATTGCGCAAATTTCGCGATTCTTATAAAATTATGAACTAATAACGGGACTTTGAGATGGATCATTCAGCCCCATTAACGTGTTCAAATACATTTTCGGGAAATTAATTGCACGAAGAGTCTGCGGAATGCCGACAAAGTTTCTCTTCCGACCGTAGGGCCGATAATCAATCGTTACAAGCGAATGAATGCAATTACCTAAACCGCGATGGGAAAATATTCGCTCCCGCGGAAGAGGGTGTTGGTAAAAAGTCAAGAAGAGGGAAAAAAGATTCCGAATTCAAAACAGGTAACGAGAAGCGAACGACTAGACGCGTCGAAGCAAGAAGTCTCATTAAAACGGCGCGCGACTGACTTTCCATTAAAAAAAGAATGTTCGGGGCTGAGCGATGCGTACGGGAGAAACAGGACTCGAGCTTACCGGCTTTCCCTTCTCGCGAATTGGCATCGGAAAAACTCATGAATAAACCGGTTCGCTAATGCGCTCCCAGTTCTGTGACATTTCGCTCCCTTCTCGCGAGGCGCCATCCACGGCGTGACACGGCACCGACCCCTCGTTCACCTTCCAGCAATAAAACGTTCCCGTGTGATAAAAAAAAAGGGTTCCTTCGGTTAACGGTGATCCTCTCGCCCTTCGCGTCGCATCATCATACACTGCTGATTATGATAATCGCCGCAACCGAGCGGCTCGTTAGCAGCTCGTTAACTCGTATGATGAAGATTTCATTATCCCCCGCAAAAAGCTCACGATGCGGAATTAACGGATGCGCAGGCGAATTTCTGTCGTTCGGGTGCCACACGCTCGTCATTCAAAGGTAAGTGAATATTTCTCGGGTGATAATCGAGGTTGTCTCACCAGTTAGGGACCATAATGCTACGCTGAACATATTATATGTATGAATATGCGATGAGAAATCTAGCATGAGGAATTGTAATTAACGCGCTCATATTGACTCGTTGTCGCACTGCCGAGGATTTCCTAGAACTTGCTACCCACGTTCCAGATATTTCGAAACAATATACACGCCATCTTCTGAGTACATTGGATTATACAATTCTACATTGGGTGGTGATACTGTGCACGGCACCATCACAATCAATTGCCACGATTACCATTGCAACGGAAATGGGGTGTTATGAATGCGATAGTAGTATAGTGTAGTATTAGAAAGAGAAAACACTTGTACGAGAGAAGGAGACAAAAAGTTTTGCAATACCAATTTTGAGATTACTCAAGCGAAGAAGAGATACGTGGTTATGATGTTCATGATGTTGATGGAAGTGGTTCTAATGCAGATGGTGTAAAGTATAATGTCTTTGGACTATAATATGAAGATATAGAGATATTGGAAATAATCATTTGAAAGCAGTTCGACTTACATTTCAGCAATACATTGCACATGTTATGGTACTTGACAGTGATTGTAAGTTAGAACACACTAAACTATTCAAGCATTAATTGAATAAAAGTAACATTGTACCATATATATTTAGGCAGATATTAAATTTGACAAAATTTTTATATATTATATTAGAAGTATGTCAAATATGTATATAATATTATATGTTTTAAACATAAAAAGTTTAATTTTGAAAATAACATCTGAAAAGACCAAATTCCCTTTTCACAATTCTAAAGTTAATTACAATTCTCGGCAGTTTCCGATCACCTCATGTTCTGCTGACAGTAGCAATTGATATACAGTTTTTCCCGATTCGATTACAAGTGCTCCTCGGGGTGCAATTTCCATCGTATTCGTCTAAAACTAAATCTACCGGTTGAAAAGTAGATATGAAGATAGCAACGTGGGCCATTGTTGAATAAAATACGTCGTAGATAATGGAATTTCATTCGTATCGTATATTTTATAGTTTATGTTTATTCGTCAATAATTTAAAGGTCGAAAATAATTATATCATAAACTGGAGATATTATTATGAAATTCTAATTGTCGAATAACTCTTCGTCGAACGATCGTTTTGTTAGTTTTGTAATGTATACTATACTTGTATGCAAGGCTAACGTCACTTCCTGCAATTGTTGGAAATTCTAGCACGTCTCAAGAAATATTTGGTACAGAAGCCAAATATATTTGATTATACCTGGACATTGTTACCCTTCTACAGTTGGAAGGATCAACGCCGTATACCCACAGGATGAACCACCTCAAAGGCATCTATTTTTTTGGTGAAAAGATGACAAAGAGCTTTAAGACCTTCGCGACTCTGCACCCTTTTCATGTACAAATCCGAGCGTAATATTTCAAATGCGTATGGTCCCGCCATGTTACAATTTGCATACTTATAGTATATCTGGAGAAGGTGAAAAAAGATTTATATTAGATAGAATATATTTATCTAGAATTTTGGACATTTCTCTATGTTTATATATAATTCAGTAATAAAAAATAATACAAGTCTATATAGCTAAGATTTAATGAAAAGAAATAAGCGAATATAAATCTCGTAGAAAATGGCACCACTTTATGACCATTTTTTCTAGGCTTTATTACTTTTAGCACAGAGGGCAGAAAAAAATGGCAGAAACTAGCGCCATGTTTTACAACTGACTTTAAAATCCATCTAAATCTGACGTTCACCCCCAAAGATTCCTTATACCCATTTGCCTAGTTGCATCGAAACCTAACAATAGTACTCGTGATAGCTTGCAAAAAATTGTATTGGAAACGACTTGGTCGCAACTTCCATATTATAAAACTTGATTTTCCTACAGATTCACGCACTTCCGGTGAAGGAAAATCGTGATTACATAATCATTATAATTCTTGATTCTTAGTTCATACTATTTTTGCCTTTTACTGAATAGCGAATGTGCGTGCATTTGCTTTATCGTGATATGACCCGTAATATTCGTGAAGATGAATTCTCTTCTGCGAATATAAATAAACGTTAGTTTCAGTGATATTTCTCCACTGACGACAACAGTTCTTAGGAATACTTGACTACTTCGACTGCCAAAAAAACAAATGTCACTATAAGTATGCATTTTTATGCAGAAGATAATTTAAACAACCGATAAATCGACTCGAAAGAATGCTGGTTTTTTGGTTTTGGCAGTGGTCCTATGAAAAGAAAGGCGAAACAAAAGTGAGGTACGGATTCCAATGTTTGGCGAAGGTTCTGACTAAAATGACGCTGAATCGTATACGCAAGGAGAACCAACATAAGAGGAAGTTTCTACGTGAAACGCAGGCAATTCTACACGTTTGCCCTAGTGTGCGACGAGCCAAATTGCACCGCTCGTTTCAAACATGCTTGGAATTTCATATGAATCGGGGTTTGAAAATGCCTTGAGTTTTTGACAAATGTGAAAAAGAGAGAGTCAAAAGTTACTCGGCAAGGGAACATGTAAATTCGGAAGAAATGCGCATGGAACTTGGAATCAGATCAAACCGGAGGTTCAGTAAGCGTATTGTATTACTGATATGATGCATTGGATTAAAACAGTTATTCAAATATACGAGCACTTAGTAAATTTGAGATAAAATTGCGCGTAATACGATTGTGCCTTGAAACGACAGAACAATAATACGTATAAAACGTATGTAATCATTAGATTTTCTTCTCAGCAGAGTTGGGAATTTTATATATTTTTGTGAAAACTGATTGAGAATATACGTTTCACCGTAGTCATACTTGTAATATTTGCACATACATATTCTCTTTCATTAAATATGTTTTATTTATGATTAGCGTGTGATTCACACCATACTGAAAACGTGACATAATACTATTACTCATTGCTATATATAAATTTGTGTTGCGATATCTGAAACTCGTGACTGTCACGGTTATACTTTTATTCAAAGTAATAAAATATATTGTCATATATATGAATAAAAATACGGTTATACTGTATTTTCGAGTATCAAATAAATAAATAAATAAATATGTTTCCCCTAGTAGAAATTTGTCCATTTTTTTCTCACACTATCCATTTCTCCTATGCTTTTAACATGGTAAATATCTGACTTGTCTAAGAATTAGCTAAAAAATGTTTTCATTTCTACCAGGGTCCCTGGTAGAAAATTTAACGTCGCCTTGCCATGGCCACGGCACCAGAAGCCTGTTATTGCTTGCTACTATGTTAATAATATCAATTTGAAATATATTCAGAAAAATAATTGTAATATTAAAGTTCTCACTTTCAAAATGTGTGAACCTTAAGGCTGTTATATATCAGTATTTACTGAAAAGTAATAATTGTGTTGGATACTAAAATAAAAAATCCAGTCGAAATTTATTTAGGATAATTATAATTGATATACCCCAATACTTATTATGTATTAGTACTATAAATCATGAAAATTTCTACACAGATAATTAAAAAAAAAAAATATTTATATATATAAATAAAATCGACTTTATTTTTCGATGTTTAATTATGTACCATATTTTATATTCCAATGAAATTAAATATTACAATTATCACCGTAAATGAATTTCAATTCTACATTTTTCATACTATGCATCTAATTCTAATGTGTTGATCTACTTACAATTGGTAAAAATAAATCAGAATAAAGATGAAATCTTATTTTTTATGACGGAGAGTTATATACTGGTTTATTAAGATATAGGATAATAAGCAAAGCAAATTTAATAGTATTTAAATTCGACTTAAAAAATTTGATTATTGTTATTAACACATGTTAACTATGTGTTATGTTACATTTCCAACATGAACTCATTTACATACTGACAACTGAAAGAATACCAAATATTAATACTAAGTTGTCTATATAAAAAAATGACGCCATGCTTTAAAAATGGTCTTTGAAATTGGGGAAAAGATTCGATGCACAGCGATACTATGGGTATTATCAGTGACGTCCCATCACTGAGATGATTTATAATGATCGATTTGCTCAGGTTTCCTCGTTTTGTTCCGATTTTTATCATATACGTATTCATTCCTTTCACAGCGGAATGAAGTGAACACTGACTAAAAATACTAAAAAAAGCTTGAAACACGAAAACTGAATTTGACAGTCATAGATCAAAGCTCTACTTAAAGTTTATTTATTATATATTAATGTTCAATCAGATTCTTTTATAATATATATATTATAGCAAAGCTAAGCATAAAGACTGACAAATAAATTTATTAGTCAACACCTGAATTACATTTAGTTATTTTTTTGGAAAGTAATAAAAACACTGGAAAGAATAATTATACTAACTACGCCGGTATTCAATCTTCATGTATTGTTTAATTTTTATTTTTTACTTAGTAGGAAATGATGTTATCGACATAACCAAAGCTGTCTTCTGATATTTTTCTCCTTTATTAATGTTTAGCGGTTCATTCGAGTTGCTCACATATGAATGTGATCATAATAACACATGGATGTGTTCATCACAATCATAATTTTGCTATGAATTTGCTGCATTGTTTCTCTTTTAGATGATAAGAGAGAAAGAGATGAGAGAAAGATGGCGCTCCCTTTTTAATCCTACGTAAAATAAAAATAGGCGATTATAAAGGAGGACAGACATGTATTGATTATGGAATATGATATTTATCGAATAATAGGGCATAATAAGAAGGGTCCATTCCAATGAAAATAGACGATTATTTGCCTGATACATATACAATCATAACAGAAAGTTTCGAATTTGACTGGATCAGTTAGAATAGTTTAATTTTATGTTTGCAGGAGTGGTCCGATACTTTCTATAGGTGTAAACTGTACTTTGCGTCTACTATATAACCAACAAGAGTTTAGGAAAAAATGATGCTAATATTATATAATATATGCAAAGCAATTAGAAAATATCGAAAATATTCATTAAAAAAAAAAAAAAATACCAAGAATAACTGATTTCAACCGTATATATGTATACCAAGCAGATAAATATCGGGAAAAAAAAGTATCGTTGGAGGAACCATATATATGTTGAACGTTCATCATTTATTTGCACTGCAGTGCAAAAACATTTACATCAAGTACATATAATAATTCTAATCAATTTACAGAATTTTGATACAATTTTGTAAGTCAGAAATGTATGTCCAACGATACTTCTGTAACGTTCAATAAAAATCGTACTGCATTCATGGAATTAAGACTGTATTCCATAACACCGCACTTCATACGATAAAAGCATCTCTAAAGTCTATAATAATTACGATTTCTCAACAGGAAATCTGTTATTACGACAACATTTTCCTCCTCGTATATATTTAGCTTTCCGTAAAAAGGCAATTCATAGGTCGGGAAATACTCTTCGAACTCCAACTTGGCAAAAAGTTGGCTATGTTTATATACCTATACACGGAGTATTACATAAAGTTCCAACCGTGAAAGAGGTACTCATCGAGAGATTTACGTTTTCTCTTTACGGGGGACGGACGGGAAAGAGAGAGCCAGACGAGGAGGTCGCATCCTACTACGTCAGTACCGAAATAGTCAAGAGATTTATCTCGTGAGTACGTCGCTGTTTCGCGCATGAATCCGTTAAACGACTCTCGCATCGCCACGTGAACCGACAATAACTCCGCGACACGTGCATAATCGCACACTTGCACGTGTAAATATACTGCGCCTGGTTCGTCGAGAATGAGCTGATGCGATATGGGATGCCATATATAGGGGAAGGTCGTGCATCTTTGATCAATTGTCCCAGTTTATCAAAAACAAAAAAAAATCTAGTGTGAATAAACGTCTTTATGGTGAGATACATGAATATCCCATAATCTATTCACACATTTTTTAAATCTATATTCACAAAAAATCTACTATTTTAATATTGAATTTTATTAGTATATCTTGTGAAGTCGATACGAACGTAATAGAATCTAATCATACATTTGCAGCTTTACCAACCGTCACCGGACAAACATCAGTTGTCAATTTTTCTACTAATCGATATACTTATGACTATTTACGATACAGACTGGCATGATATCTTGACTGTAATATTATGCGCATGAAATATTTATATATGTGCATAATTTTGTTTCCAATTAAGATTAGCAAGTTAGTGGGGACATAATCGTCTTAATCGTCCCAGTTAACAATGTATAAACATTGTCACATCATGCAATATTCAGGAGAAAATCTGCTTAGTAGCTATCTAACATTGTTGTCGTACAGGATAGATGTACTAATAGCTGTGGGGTGACCCTATTACTGCTGTTCCTATTACTGCGTGGTCATATATTCGTGTAATGAGGTGCAACGCAGTGTTAAGTTATGTACGTCCGCGTCGCAATAATTGGTATATTGACCTTAAACTGTGATATAAGATGTGACATTTGCCGGTAGAAAGAGTAATGTCATCATGCACACAATGAATGTCGTAAATATGTCGTGAAGTTTTCACTTGGTGATCATTTCACCAAAGACTTAAGAATCCAACAAAAATGTCGCCTTTTATTTTGGATATTTTGGTGAAATTTTACTCCATAAAGAGTTCTGTCTCACGGTTTCTGGAGTATAATTCTCCGACTCCCTCTAAAATAGTTTAATATTTTACTCCAGAAAATATGAAGTATATTACCCTTGAAGCATGAAAGAAAAGAAAATTTGTATGTATAAGTAATGAAAAATGACATTATTTTCCAACTTGAAAAGCGAGAAAACATATAAAAATCAAAATGCCTTCATTGACAATATATTCTCGAACAGAATGTTTACTTGAGGAACAGCATTTCTCTCTATCTGCAATTTGCGTAGGTCGCTAAAGAGAAGAAGAGTGAAGATACATTAGACATATAAATTTTAATGTATATTTGTAAATGTAGGTAGGATATTTCCAAACGCGTTGCTGTACATAAATTACGCGTGATCCGTGCACAGTAAAAAGAATGAGTAAAAACGGAGGCATCTTAAATACAGTCGATGTATCAAGCGTATATCTGTCTTTTATCCTGGTCTTGTTTCTGTCACGCCTTAAAATAGTCTGATAGTTCAGCTCAAAGTCGAACTTTCCTTAGTGTTGGGCGTCAATGGCCATCGACCAAATTTTTGCGAAAGTAAAATGTTAAATGCTTTAATTAATTTGGTGAGCGGCTAAAATTATATTCAGTTTTTGAAGGCAGAGATCAGCCCTTCGCACACCTGAACGACAATTCATTTTGGAATTACATATTTTATTATATTGAATTAGAAATTTATTACTAAATATGTATTTTTGTATTGTTAAATCTTGAAGTTAAATGTTCAAGTTCATTAAACCTTTTATCATTTATAAATTCGAATAAACGTTCCAATAATTATCGACATACTGTACAAATTAAACGTCAATTTTTATAATTCTCGACAAACATGTTTTCAAATGATTAATTTAGTATAATTAAAAGGAGATGTTAAATTATTAATATGTATAATTAATAGGATTCACATTTCATTAATGCTGAATATAACATAAAAAAATATGAAATCAAATGTTGGAATTCGTACATGTTATAATTCAACTGAGCAATTAAATTAACAATACATTTGTACCGCATATAATCGTTAACTATAGCAAAACCTACGCAAAGTTCTTTCAGTTAATTTGCACATGAAAAAGAATACCGTTGGATTTTAAACTGAGTTTCATTAGCTGCCAACTATTCGGAGTAGAATTAACTGTAAGCTGTGTAAGTATAACTTAATGCAGGCTGCGGTTAGAGGCTGTACAAGGACTTGTCGTGTGGCGCAAGGTCCCATTTCCTTTCCAAAGTTAACCTTTGCTCGGTGCCACGAGTTCTTCTTGCAAGTTTTTCCCCAGGGTTGAATCAAAGGGAATATTACAATAATAGACTTACGGGGTAAAACAGTGAAACTGAAATGTACAACTTTTTGTCTGTGGCCGTCTGTTAAAAACATCAAGAACTTGAAACTTACGGAATATGTCGCTGTTGCCCAAAAGGGTAATAATTTTTATGTTTTTCAAAAAAAAATTGTCAGGTATCTTATTAAACCAATGCCGCTAATTTTATAAGCTACCGCGTTTTTATTCATGTATTGTACCACGTGTTTATTCGGGTGACCACAAAAAAGTGAAACATAGGAAATCCCACATAATTTGAAAAAACCCACAACACTTTTGTAATATTTAATTATATTCAATTACATTTAAAGTGTAATTACGCTTTAAGAATAATAAATTTATTCTTCTTTCAAAAACTCAAAATGTATACCGCATATTAAAGAAAAATGTATTTGTATGGAGTTGTAGTGTTTTTCTTAAATTCCTCATAGTGATAATTGAGCCACTGTTTCATCAAGAGTGAACGTTCAACTCGCTTATAATAGTGATGAATCCTTAAGGAGTGGCATTTTTCGATGTACTGTTGACAAAGTGCGATTTATATCTTGATAGAGTGAAAAAGTCACTCTTTTTCAAGACGTATTCAATTTTCACTAATAAAATCAAGAGGGTTTGAATTATAATACTGATACAATTTTTAATTCGGATATGCTTAATTTTTTTTTCTTCTAACTCATAGTGGTTACAATAATACAAAAAGAGTTTAAATATGGCGCAAAAATGAAATTCATAAAAATTACTAAACACATTTCATCAAATCCTTGGGTTAGCTTATTATCAGATTAAATACTACGAGTGACTACGTTGATATAGGTATTTTATACACATATGTACATCTACTACGATGAAGTCTGCACGATTCCCGTGATGAAGGGAATATCTCATAGTTTCGTTTTACGTTGATTTTGCATGTCCACGTCCATTTTGGAGTTCGATCCAAGCTACATTCACTCATTCTATAATGTAGACACGATTAGTATTGCTTTTCAAAAAAAATCAATACCTATCGAGACTGCGAACAAGATTTTGGCCTTCCATTCGTTTATGAATCCAATCGGTCTGCATTTAATGTCGGCCTAAGAAAATTATGAAATCTCTCGATGAAAGCCAAGTACTGAGGTAGGACATTTACGGTTTCCGAAACCTTACTGAAACTTCACTGTGACGAATTGTTTGCCGGGTACACCTTTATTTGTAAAAACTGTGGACGTTTTGTCACTAATGTTCGATTCCGGGGATTAAAGTTTAATTCCTATAATGAATGTAATTAATGACTATATGCAAACAATTATAATAATTTAAATATTTATATTATTTAATATGATTTATTTTAATTATATATTATATATATATTATATAATTTCGATTCCATTTGTAAAAGATTGTAAAAGAGAATAACTTTGAGGTGACCAAATATATCTGTACTATTATAACACAATCGACAGTTGTAAACCATTTTGAAATTACTTGGTACTGATTACATAGTATAAACGTAGCGATATGACAGATTATTGCACATCAATTGCTAACCACAAAATCAATCACGTCGAAATTCGAGTTGCATGATTCAGTCATATATGATACGAAGCAACGAAATGAAACTCGTTCAATGTTGAATTATCCTGTCTAGAATATTTACTACTCTTGTACAGTCTGCTATTGTCATTAATTACAATTAATAGCACTGCTTTCGGTACAACGATTACTACATTTATTATATTCTTAGTGAATTTTCTTAAATCGATTCAACTTATTGAATCTGTAGTACGCCATCAAAGATTCATCCGATAATTATACATATTCGACTAAATTTGATGCATTATCCGGCTAAACCAAAAGTTTGAAATTGGTCGTGTAACATTCGAAAAAATAAAAATTTCAACAAAAAAATCACGTGAAACGCTTCATCAGAAAAGCTATCTTTTGAGTGCGGTTGCAACTTCCTATCTCCAAGAGGACACGTGGATCATGACAGGAGATGAAAATCTTAAATGTCAACATATATCGAGTGGGCGCTCATTTAAAGAACTATGCTATACTATATATAGAAGGGTCTGCGCTCACTTTTTGTTATATGTTATATTACATTATTGTTTTACGACAAACAACACCATCTTATTGTTAAAAGGATTAAAACCCGTTTAAAAGTAAAATAAATAATGTTTTAGCGATACTAGAAAATCGAGCCACATGACATTATTCAGTAATATCTAAATTAAATTGATTTGTGAATATAGTGAAGTTATAAATAAATATTGGCAAATTCCAGAACTTTGTTTAGAAGGAATGTTTCGGAGCAATAAATGAAACTTTAGACACGTTTCGCAGGATATCGTGGCATCGCAGGCAGTGCTTCTAGTAGCAGTAGCCGCGAGAACTCGGTAATTCTCCACTAACTTGTAACCACAAAATCCTCTATGTAGGTTTGATACCTATATCTTTTGGGAGGCACGTTGGGCGGAGATATCAATCCGTGTCTGAAGGAATTTCGCAACGTGCATTAAAGGCGATGAATCATAGAAAAAACTTTGCCTACCAGATGTAGTCACGGTGATATTTGTCGCATAAATCAGATTTTTGCTGGAATCGGAATGGAACGTTGAGAAGAAATGAATCATAAATCTCAGAAGTACACGCTAGCATCTATTCTCCAGACATCGAGGGGGGAAATCTGGCACATAGCACGTCTCAAGACAAGGGCGTACTTGGGGTAAGACGGTTGAAGAAGCTCATATTAAAGCATATGAAAGCAATTATCACCTTATTTTGGTCAGTGGTGAGGGAAGGCGCAGAAGTAAAAAGCCAGTATATCTTTGCCGTGAACCTTAATAAACGTGTAAGTCAGAAGCTGGAAGAGGGTAGAATTCAAGAGTGTATATGGAAGCCTACTAGAGGACTGTAACCAGAAAACCAATGCTCTACGTGAAATGAAATTTAATGGAAATGTCTCACGGGGTAGAGCGTTACATGTTTTGTACTGGATTATTTATGGCAGACTGTCCATTTGTAATTTTGAATTCTTCATTTATGTACACTTTCAGTGATTGTTCAGTTGTGACATCACGTCATTATTTTGCTTTGAATGCGATTAATGACTGACAACGAAGCGAATTTTTAAAAATGTTAAAATCAAACGAAACAAGAAAAGAAATTGCACGATGTCAGTAAGATAATCATTCTTCGAAATAACCATCAATATAAAAAAAAAGGAAGTGACTGGCTTTAGTATTGGGAGAGTATTCGGTGAAAAATGAAATCCTTACGGAGAGGGTGCCGTTGATTACGGAAGATTGCGGTATCGCTAGAACGTTATGGACCTACAAAAATATCGTTTATTCGGGATAGGCTTGTGATATTCACACATATATTTTGTAAGTGGCCAGTGCCGGCAGTCTGAGGTCACCTGATTGTTGAAAACCATATGCTGACAGAGTTACAAATAGCCAGGGGCTGTTTGAACTCCTTTTCTCGTGGAAGGGTCTTACTGGTCACTTCAGAAGCAAATAAGAGGGGCGCGAAAGGATGACCCAGGCGCCAAGGAATCCCTTCAGGCTGGGGAAACTCACCTCCATCACTTGCGGTAATAACGGAATCGCTTAAGATGACGAATGCAATACGGCTGCTAAAATTATTCATCGTTTCTAGTCCTGTTTTCTACATTTTTCATGCCATTCCTCCAGATTTTCATCGTGTGGTTTATTCAGATTTGCTATTGAATTACATAAAACTAAGAAGTATATTACTGGTCGAAATTACATTTTCCACTAAAAAGGTCCGAATTCAACGTGAATTGAAGTGGGCAATAAAGATACGGTAAGTAAAAAATTAGATAGTAGATGGTAAATCACCAAAAAAGAAGAATATTAGTTATATTTTAGTATTATTTTAATCTAATTTCGACTAGTGCATTGTTTTCCTATGTTTTGATACCATCGAAGTCGACCCTAACAGCACCGAACCTTATAGCAAGGTTAAGTAATGTTGCTGTAAGATTGACAACCTTATAGCAACATTACTTAATCTTGTCATCATAAGGTTCAGTGCTGTTAGGGGATGTCATCTGTGCATATATATCATATATCATAAGAAATAACTTTTAGTCAACAGGTAAAGATATCCAGTTTCTTCAATTACATTGGTTGAGTTAACTTCAGAGTAAAAACTGATATATAACTGCAAAATCGAAATATTTATTAACCTATAACGACATTATTTTTCATGGTTCGTTCTTAACATTTGTTTAAACATTAATATTTTTCAAATACTTCAACATGTTAACACTGATAATTTCAGCGAAGAAGATAGAGCCATGTAATATACGCATATATGGATATTTAATATAATACTCTCAAACTTAGCTGGAACCAGAAGTTCTGACATCTTCTGCCGTTGGTCCTTGCCAAGTGACCTTGGGGTGAGCAAACCTTAAAAAAAAAAACATATAACTTACTTCATTTATATAAATGTGTCACAGTAAGTACTTATAATACTAGACAAAGAACACGAAATCAGTCATCAATTATTTTAAAATTGACCAATCAAAAGTTGAGATATCTCGAGATATCTAATCTTCAATTTGAATAAAATGTCCGTGTTGCAAGACATAATACACCCATATATGCTAAAACCAACTTTGAATAATACATTGTAATATTTCGAATTTGACTGATAAATTGTATATTGCATCTTTTCTTACATTATAATGAATTGTGCGTGTATTTTACGAAACTAGAACACTTATTATTGGCTTCGGGTTTAATTAATATACTTTCTTGCTTCAAAATATTAACTGATTAACAACATATCAATTTTGATTTGATTAACGACATTATGTCTCTGAGAAACCGATATATATATCTTTAATTTAAGGGCTTGCCATAGCCAACAATTTCTCTAAATTTTAAACTACGTAAATGTTCGATGGAAGGTGAGAAATATAAAATGGCGTTAATTTTTCATTGTAGTCTATGATTATCAATTTTCTGTGTGAAGGCGTATGTGTAATTTTCGTTAATTCAATCCCTCGAGCCAGAAACGAGACGACTACTGTAGGTTGATTAGTAGAAGCAATTTGAGTGAAGAGGGGCATTTGCTGAAAGGAGAAACTTTAGGGTCGAACGTCCTGTCGTGCAATATATCGTGCCGCGTCACTTTAACCGGCTGCAATAAACAATGAAAGATTGAAGATCGTGAAATTGAATTCTTCGCTACAACTTTTCATATCAGACGGAAATGGCTGGTTGTTTTTTACTTGCTCTTATTCATCAATTGAAGTAAAATTCGCGCATTCTTTTAAAATTAAATAATGGACATGAATAATCCAAAAACTTTTGATCGAAATAACTCGAAATAGCCTTTTTTGATGTATAAATTATATCTTTATAAATTGATTCTTGGTTACAGTTAAGTTCTCATGGCGAATTAAATTTTAAAACCAGATCGTATATAATTTTGATTCGTACAATGTATCATATCTACACGCACTCTGGCTAAAAATATAACATCTGCAAAATCGGTATAATATTTGAGTGAAATTCATGCGCGTTTAATTCATTTGAACAAATCTCGAAAAGCATTCCGTGCTCCCCTTAGTTGTTATCGGAATTCTACTAGAAACGAACCTTATTGACATTTATTCTGTACACAAGAATGCCAATTCGCCTTAGTCGTTTTTTTACATTTGCATTCAGATTGAATTCAGGAAAAAAGTTAGAGATGTTATGGCCCATCGTTGGCATTCCACGGGGTTTAAAATAACTATCTTATAACACTTGCAATCCTGTAAAACGAATTACTGTTTCATTCGAACGAATGTCAATTAATGACAAAATTCACCACGATATCTTTCTATTTCTATGACATTCACAGCTGTAACTTTATTATAAGATGACACAGAGAAATGATTCCCTAATCTTTGCTGCGAATGCATAAAAAGATGAAGGTTTCTTCACCGATGTCAAAAATATATGATATTAAATTTTCGAGCGAAACGTAGATTGCCATTGCCTATCGTCCAGTCGTGCCAATTTAACGGCGATTCAGGGCCGGAAGATTGATCAGTAGATTAAATCGTCTCCCGTAGGAGGTGAACGTATCGAAGGTTGTGCATGTGGGGCGGTCGACAATCAACAAGTGGAGAAACGAAACAGGACCGATACGGAGCCAGCTAACCGGTGTGTGGGTTGTATAGGCATAACGATCCGTCAACGGGAGGTTACAGTAGTGTGCAGGGAGACACCATCGAGAGTCGGGAAGATACTGATCTCCAAGTGGTGAATTCTTCTCTAATTGGCGCCCGACTTAGGACGTCGTGTCGTTCGGTGCTGCGACCCTTCCGATATCTGCACAAAAGTATCCCTCGACTCCGGCTTATAAATGTTTGTCATTGGCCAATGGACTTCGGGCGCGATATTAATGAAATTCGAATCACGCATTAGGATCATTGTCCTCGGATTCCTAATGTGGAAGAAGACCGTGCAGAAAGAGACATCCGATGACCCTTTACCCAAGGACCCAGGGTAATTCTTGGAAGGACGCCGTATACATTGTTATAAAATTGAGATTTATTTATCTCGCTATTCAATTATACGTTGGAAGTATGATAATGATGTTCGTCTCTAGAACTCTATCACAGTTTCAACCAAATTTAATGAGAGGTTCATGAACCAATTTTTAGATAACATTTTATTAATGATTTAA
Source organism: Trichopria nigra (assembly GCA_030522945.1). Taxonomy (NCBI): domain Eukaryota; kingdom Metazoa; phylum Arthropoda; class Insecta; order Hymenoptera; family Diapriidae; genus Trichopria; species Trichopria nigra. The sequence goes on along the minus strand of JAPYZR010001325.1, from coordinate 5,148 downwards.
TTATGTTAAAGCTGCTTTTATGCGCAGAAGAAATGATCCGCTTGAAAATTAATGTATATTTTATTATCAGGATTTATTTGTTATTAATATAAAATATGATAAACGATGATAAGAATTTTCAATTCTTATTTATAAACTTAAGGTATAGACATATGGTTGCTTATAACGGAGTTCGATAAAGGAGAGGCTCGATTATCAAATCTTTTATCCTTATTTTTGGTAAATACTAGCTCATTTTTCATCTGCATTGTATATAGAAATGATATACAATTTGGAAGAAAAACGTAAAAGCGTGTACGAGTCGAAAATTTCATTACCATTCAGATGAGCCTATTTATATTCTTGTAAAAGTACAGCATGTTCATGCGCAGTGGTGTGTTCGCATCGATTTCAAGTTAGACTGGAATCTCCCTTTAGAATAAAATTAAGTCAATGTAGATGAGACCATAAATAACTTGACTTGGTGCCCAAACATAAATTGGTATTTCGTGTACTAAGCCCTCGGTATGGATTCAACGAGTCTCCGCTCGTAACTCAACGAAAGGGATAAAGTATTGACTCGAACTTATGCTCGATTCCTTCGCGACGGAAGAAAAACTTGTCTAAATGGACAAAGAATTTAAGAAGAATAACTTAACTCGTGCTTCTCCATTTTTTAAAAGCGTTTTTCACGCATTTGTTGCTGCTATAAAAGTGCAAAATTTAATATTTAATAAAAATAGAATATAATATAATGAGAAAAACCGCTACGTAATGACCAACCCACGTTAATAAGTCAAGAAAAGTTTAACGCACTAGTGACAAAAAATCATTTATTAAATGAAACGTTTCATCCGTGGGACGCAGTGAAATATTTATTTAAACGAACTTTGAAATCATTGTTACAATAAAAGTATCATTATGTCAATAAATATTTTATATCAGTAAATGAATCTTTCATTATCATGATGATTATAGACATGTATATATATATCTGGCAACATATATTCAATAAAAAATTTCTTAGGGTGAAATTTCACTCCAGAAAGTATAAAATATACCCCTTTCGATGGGTAAATTAATTTTCCATCTTTCTGAAGTCAAAATTCACTTTAAAAAATTTAGATATGAAAACCAACATTTATATGGATATATTCAAGTTTTTACGAATTCTATTCGGAAAAGCCCTGTGCGAAGGTGACTATATATAGAAAATTTATTTTTGTGTCTATATTCACCAGTCAAGTTAAGCCTGGCATTGCATTTAGTTACTGGAGACAGACATTCCCTATAGTAGATATTGAAACACTTTTCTGGCCGTTTTCTGTACAGCTTATACTTATATTTCATGGTAAAAACATAGGAAAACTTGTCAGCGCAAAACAAACAAGACATTACTAGATTCTACCAGGGTTATTTTATCAAATATTCGTAAAAGTAACAATTAATTGCATTGATCATTCTAATCAAAAATATTCCAAAATTTTAAATGAAAAAATAATTTATAACGATAAATCTAGCAAACTCGTGGATTTCTTGAATGTCATCAAAAAAGCGACCAAGAACATGAAACGACTGAAAATTCTACATGCTTTTTACTAATTAAAGATTTTTACTAATTAAAGATTTTTACTAATTAACGAATTTACTTTGGTGAATGGATTCCGTATCCGAAATATACAAATAATAAAATATTGATGCACTTTCTCGAGTAGAAAATGAAAAAAGTTCCTGGACAGTTTTTCTGGCCGCATAATTTTAAGACTTTAATAATTTTCCATAAGCTGGTTTCTACCAGGATTAGTGCAATTTATTAATTATAGAAATTAATTTTCCCACACATAATCTTAAAAATAAAAATGATCGAACTTAAATTACTAGAACTTACGAAGAACTTGCGAACTAACGCCGCTTTCCAAGAACCATACGCAGAAGCTTCTTAGCCAACTCAAGCAAACTACTTAATATCATCTCATGTAATTTTCACGGCTTAAGACTTACCGTAATTGTAGTTGATCGTCATTACTAAAATTTCTCAAAATCTTAGTTCAGTATGTATAATTGATGCCTTCATGAACTACTAAACCTCCTGCAAAGTACAGTAGTCTAAACATTATTAACATACATTTAATACTATTTTGTGATATTTTAATTATTGAATAAGTTACAAATATAGAATCGAGTACATCTGACCATCGTATATTAGTATATCAATAATATAGTAAATTATAATAATAAATAATAATAATACAGTATATTCTTTTTTTAAATGTGATGAATAATATAATTAATACATTGTATGCGTGAAACTCTTTTACAAGCCTGGCAGAACTTTCATTCCTCAAAACAAAATTTTTTAATTTAAAGCTATTAAATTGAGTGTCATAAAAGCTATTAAATTTTTGTACATAATGACATCTAAAATTAATTCTTATAACAGAAAAATTCGTGATGACGAACGTCAAATGAATTCAATGGATGTATTAATAAAAAGACAATATGATTTCAATTAGAGTCTCAACAAACATTTCCCGCAAAAAAAAAAATCTGATCAAATAAGATCTATAAGTACATCTGACGAGATCTGATTTAGATCTCAGTTGATCTCGCGAGATTTAATGGGCGATCAAATCTGATCACGATTATGGCCATATATCGCACCAGATTTTGACATGATAAGATATACATAGATCTTGTTGTATCTGCCTAGTAGATCTTACAAATAACCCATTTGAATTATATCTTGGTAGATATCTAATAAGACGTGTAGATTGGATACAAATAGATATGTTCAGATCTAAGACATTTATATGACCATAAGTCTGATCAAAAAAGATCTATTTTGATCAGGCTTTTTTTCGCGGATCAGTATACATTTTAACTAAGCACTCCCTTTAATATCCCATTCAGTAAATACGGATTTACAAAAAGAACTTGCGGTTTTTCGAGTTCTAAAATAGAGACTAATATTTTATTCTTAATTTCTTAGAAACCCGGTACCACAGTTCTGTTATATAGGCTACTTCTCTTTAGTAAACGACGCATGCGTGTAAAGACACACATCAGAATCGCGTTCTTCGAGGTTGAGTATTTGCGCTGCAATTTATTTTACATGGAGGATTCACAAATATTCACTTTTTCTTTGTTACAATTCAAAGTGCATTTAAGTTGTAGATTAATAAAATTGTTTATACGCATCGTACATGTGTATTATTTATAATCTTTATTATTAAAACTACAAACATTAGTATTATAACAGTGCCTTTTATATGTGTGATAAACAAAAGTTACAAAGTTATAAAAAAACTTATATGTTACTTCTTAAATTAGTTTCATGTTCGAAAATTAAAAGTTTAGTTTTAAAGGCGTGAGCATTTTGCATTATTATTCAGATATGGATTAACGAAATTCTGATTTAATTTGCATGTAGTTCCATACTAATTTGCGCAAATTTTCCAAAATTTAAGACATAATTATATCTTAATTTAGAAAATGTGTGTAAAATCTTTTCTTCTAATTGTGTTTCGTCTCAATTTCCGAAATACATTTTATTTTATTGAATTAATGCGAAATCTTTTACTGACGTCAACAACTCACTTGACGTAGCGACATGACATGTACTCCATGACGTGAACGTCATTCGCATTCGTGAAGTTGGATGACGATCGCTGCAACAAGGACACCTGCAATTAATTTTACCATTTTAAATTAAAATTAAAATTAATTTCAATTATTTATTTTATAATTTAGGTTAATGCACAATATTAGTTATTCATATGAATTAAAGCACATTTCCATTGTTTTCGTAGCATCGATACTTTTTCACGCAAACAACCTAATCCGGCCATACTCAGGTAAAGTCAAATGTTTAGCTTGGAATAAAAATACCATTAATCTTATCGAGACCGCCGGAATCTATACTAAAGTCGCCTGCGATTGAGATTTTGGAAGCAGGTGATGCTCCGTAATAAATCGCATTGTAAGCGATCCTAAGGGCAGCCACCTGCGGATCAATATCCATGGCGGGTCCAGCCCAGTATCGGTACAATCGCATGCAAATTTGCAGAGGATCGCGAAGAAAAGGGGGAGAAATGCGACGCCGAACGGCTCGTTTATTCTATTTCAGATGAAAGTAATTTGAAATTCAGTGTATGCCTGTTGCAACCGTTTTAAAACATTTCTGAGTGGATTTTGCAGTAAAATGTAATTTAAATGTACAACGCTCCCGAGTTTATAATGTAAACGTAAAAATTAATTAATTCCTCTCATTCATTATTTAACGGGATTGCGAAACTTTAAACTCCGAAGCTTTTCTTCGTCGACATTTTCAATTTTTTATCATAAATTACTTTTTTTTTTACTCTGATCTCCGCGACATTTGTATAATAAAATGTAACAGAATATTAAATAATTGGCGTTAAATTTAAGTCGAACAAAAATTCACTTACTTTATTAACATTAACTTATTTTATATATATTTTACGAAACAATAATACGTCTATCTAGTTTTATCTTACATCAGTATCTTTTTCTCTTGTACCTTTAACATAGTAAATGTCTGAATTGTCTATAAGAAATTAATCAAAAATATTTCAGTCGCCATTTTCAAAACGGATTGTCATAATAGCCCGTTAGCTGGTTTTTGATTATTTAAGGTACAATAAACAAGCAATGCTTGAACTGTATTGAAATTTGAATATTGAGTTTTGAAATCCGTTCTTACATCTTTATTCGATAAATCAGGATTGTATAGACTTGATAAATAATCTTGGTAATTTTGGCATTAATTGATTCAATTAGTTTTGGTACTGCACGGAACATCGTTTATTGAAGTGGTTTGATTATATCTAATCTTATCTACTGCCTGTTCAATAAAATGGAATAATGTTTAATTCGCATTGGATATATTGATCCGAGTATAAAATGAAAAAGTTTGAAATAAATTACACATCCGAAAATATTAACCCATTGTCGAATAATAAAAGATTTAAAAATTTTAGTAATATTTAATCATTTAACAATATGTTGATAATTTGATTCTAGTGGTATTTTATAAAAATGGCAAGTAATATGTAATGATTGGGGGACTTGGGAATCAACTAAATTTATAAACTGAATCTCAAATTCCCAAATCTAATTAATTTTATTTATTCTTACAAGAAATCAGTG
>JAPYZR010001324.1:0-22379 GCA_030522945.1 Trichopria nigra | reverse complement strand
AAAAATGCAGATCCCATCCAGATTTTCCAAGCTCGTATATCCCGTACTGGCCCCGTATATGTTCGGGGAAAACCGATGCCAATTTCTACCTGGGATAATTCGGAATTATATTTATTTCTCTGATATTAAATTACCTACTGTTCTAGAACAGATACACTATAGTAATTTTGAAAATCTCTTCGCTTGAAAGTGTCAAGTACGTTACATGATTTATTCGAACTTTCAGGCCCCCCCTTTCCGACTTTTATCCAGACAAGAATGAATTCCGTTTTCAAGGCTTTGTTAGACGCAATCGCGGCCGTATTTCTTTTGGAACACCAAAGAAAAGGGAAAAATCACCCAAAAGCTGAGAGGCATAAACTCCTTGAATCCTAAATCCAGCGGGAATCGCAATTGCCTAAAACTCCGCAAGTCGACATATATACTCTTTTAACCTGCAATGCATCCCCGAATAAGAGATCGTGGGTTGAATTTTCTAAGGATTTCAGTAAAGTCCGAAATATATATGTGTGACTAGAAAATAAAACGTAAATTTAATTCCTTAATGAAATTGGCAATTTCAATTTTGTGTCGTAAGACTGGAAACAAAACAAAAAACGATAAGGATGCTTTAGTTTTTAAAAGCATATAAAAGCCGTCATTAAAATATATAAATAATTTCGTACCATCGTATATAAAGAGAACGTTGTATGTTTTTTTTCTCTCGGCGAATAGGTAGAAATCAGCACTTTAGTATAATATTATTCATATTTTTCAAAATCTATATCGCATAGAATTTAATAAACGTACCTTCTTTTAAAGCTCTATTGTTTATCATAATATTTCTTTTTAAAGAGTCAGTTCTAGTTTTATACTTTTTATATAGTTTTATAATTTTTATATAGTTTTATACTTTAAAAGAGCGCGTAATCTTTTGAATGAGTGTCTCCTATGTCATCGAGAAACAATGTCACCATGCACGAAAAAGTTATCTAACGATTATGTTGAAAAAGTATAAAATTGATGGGATGAAAACGTAAATGGGAATGGGTAGTATAAATAATGAAAGTAAATGTGTGAAGTAAATATCGAGAGGGTCAAGACCCCGAAGGAACTATAATCCAATTTGAGAAAAACGATGAATCGAAGTTTGAAACAAAGGCGCAAAGTCACGTATGTCAAGTTTAGTCTTAGTTCGAATAGAGATCTTGGAACTTGCATAAATACGTCAAGGATATAAGTAATCATCAACATTTTAACAATACACATATCATTTAAAATTTGTTTTAATATCCGTAAGAGCGACAAACATTGCTTGAACCAAGTATATATTTTAAAATTTTGGCGATTTATTATTAATATATATTTTAATATTATTGTTCGATCAGTATACTCTAAAATCTAATTAGTTTTAAGTGAAGCCAAAGAGATATATTGAAATAAACATGTATCGATTAGATTTCCATCGGTAAAGTGACGTCCATACAAATTTATTCCTGCATTATCTAACGTGTGCGCACTACCAAGTTAACGATATTAGTGAAAAGTTACACGTTGGATTATGCAACGATCAGAAATATTATGTAGTAGAACGTGTAAACCATTGGTGATTATATAGTAATACTGGCTGTAATATTTACGTCAAATTTTTTTAAAAGGTATATAACAATGATAGGAACAATAAAAAGTAATTTTGTAGAATATATTTAACAATAATAAAGATATTTTTGATTAGGGAAAATTTACAAAATTCCTTCAACGAACCCTGAAGTAAAATAGACTAACCTAATGTTTAAAATCAAGTTCTCATATCCGGTTAATATTATTATTGTTGTATTTTTATATTTTTATATGAAATTTTTATCAATTTTTTATCATCTGTTTTATAATACTATTTGTATAATATTTTTTCGTATTTGCATTGCATTGTATAATAATTATTTATAATTATTATATTTCTGTAGAGAAACCAAAAAACAGGGTCGATACGTTAACTAAAGGATTTCATTAAATATTTACTTGATAAAAATAAGTAAATTGTTGAAATGAAAAAATTATTTCAAGTTAATATGGTGTTTAAAAAAAAAACATAGATTAAATACGTATATTGAAGAAAATTATTTGTGACATTAAATGAATATTCACTAGAATTAAATAAATATTATTGGATATTAAATTAAAATGTAACTTCGATTAAATACATATTTTCTTACTGTACAGAAAATTTCAAGTGCATAAAATAAAGATTTCGTTTATGAATTATCAAATATTTTCTAAAATTAAAAAGGATATTTCTTAAGTCCACTGTAACTGTAACTATTGTTTCTCTATATGTTGGAATTAAACATATTGATTTATAAATTGTATTGTTCAACTTTATTTGCCAGATACTTAGCACAGAATTAGGGACAATCATAAATATTAGTAACTAATATTTACATATAACTATTACATAAAGCTCGAGATTATTGACATATACTTATTGACAGACACTCCTATTAAAACCGCGTAGAAAAGACGTTGGTTTCAAGTAAATATGTATATATATACAGGGTGACCCATTTTAACTTGCCTACTGAAATATCTAGAAAAAAAAGAATTTTCTGATAAAAAGTTTCAGACGTAAGTTTCAGGATTTCGTGAATGCTACATCGGAAACGAAAATTAAAAAATGTAAATGTAATTAAAAAGAAAATCTCATTCTGGTGCTTTAATGTTTTAAATAAATGTTCCAGCTCTATATACGTTTGTAAGGACATAGTTTCGTTAGCAGGTTCTTTTATTCGCAACAGCTAATAATTATTCAAAAAAGTTGGGTTATTCACGTCATGTCTCCTCAGATTCATACCGAATCCATTCAGTTTCTGTACAAAAAATATTAAAGTACATTTCGTAAATCTGAATTACAAATGAAAATAATCAGTAAAGTACATTGGTCAGGAACATCGTATCACTGAAATATATGTAGTATTCTTGTTTCCAATAAAGCCTATAAAGTTTCGAAAAAAATAACACGCAAGAGCATGGTCTTACAAATTACGTGTAAATCACGAGTGTGAGATTTTCTTTTTAATTACATAATGATATGTCTGAATTCAAAATGTTCCGCTCTCTTCGTTTCCAGGCCCAAAAATATATGGTCACATTAATAAATAAAATATTTTTACCTTCAAATGACCTCTAAGCTTGTTTCCAGGGTCACCCTGTATATACATATATTTGTATACACATATTTATATTATATATATAGTAAAAATAAATAAGAATTTTCTATATATTTTTTTAAATATTATTTTCTTATAAAATATAAATGAAGAAGTATTTATCATCTCAGAAAAGCATTATAAACAAATCTGATTCCCGTACATTTTCAGGCAAGATTTTGTTCACCCGAACATTGTTTATGTACTAAAACGATAATATTTTCATCAAATCTAAAAAACGTTTTATCGGCTAAATGTACAGTAATGTAACATAATGAATTATTTTATCGTGTTCTTTGCAGAGATTGTTTTCTCTCTCTTCTTTTTCTCGCTTTCGTATACATAGAAATGAAATTTTCGTAAAACAATACACATTTATAATAATGTAAATATTTACCCATATAAACGTTATTTTATCTCTTTATAGGCTGGCTAAATTGGTCGTGTTCGAGACTTATAACAACAGTGGAAAATTCGACGTAACATATGCGATTATCGTCTGGACGGCCTTTCTGCCCGTTGTTACAACCCCCTGTCTTTATGCTTTTTGGCAGATGAGCAGGTTAGTATATCACTTTTCTATATCTATGGCTAAGAGCCAGTATTACTCTTCCGAATGTATTTGTCTCCGTATTGAAAATCAATGTCAGGGATAATGCGTTTGCTTTTACGGATAACGTTTCCGTAAACAATATGCATTTTTTTTATATCGAATTTCCCCAAGAAATTTAATCTATTACTGATTTTATATGACATTAGGAAGTAATTAGTTCAAATCACGAGAGTATTTTAAGAAATGTTTTTAATTAACAAGAAAAAATTATTATTTTACGTTCTATAAATTACGTTCTATAAATTTGGCTTTATTTTACGAAATTAAAAAATTTATGTAGTACAAATGTAGGAAAGCTTGTTCTCAAAAACAAGCCTTCATTTCCATTGGAGTATCTTCATTATTTTAAGATATTTTAACATTTTTTAAGAATAAATTTATCAATTACATTTTTAAAATAATTATTAAATATTATCTAAAATGTAATATACAAAATTAAAATTTTTTTGTTCTGGAACAATAAACAAATAATTCCTTCTCTCTTATTTCATGAATACTATATTAATAATCATTCAAATTTTAAGTCTAACAAATTTAGTGTCTAATTCCTGATTTTTATGGCTATACACTCACCTCTTTTATTATTGACATATTATAATTTTATTAAAATACACAATAAAAAGGCTGAATATTATGTTTTTTATCTTATTCTTTCTCATTAATGACGACAAATTCCCCCAATTTGTAAGACACATCCTTATATGTATTAACAGCGCTTTTATTCGAAAGAGGCTGCGTATACCCATGGCTTCTGCTTCTAAGAGATATCTCGATAACAGTAACCTTCTTTACTGGCAAATAAAAGCAAATACCAAATCCAAATTCGATTTTGTAATTTTAATGAGAAGAATTTTAATAAATAGCACCATTGACGTTCCGACAGTCTGGCCACTTTCTACTATTACTACTGAACAAGGTGGAGGGATTGATTTACATATATATAAGGACTGTAGTAAATAATTCAAGGATATGGGAATTACATCAGAAATCAGGAAATAAGGAGGTTATAAATTTAGAAAAAGAACGAACGCCTATTTCATATACTATATAAATGTATCAAGAATATAAGTTGACTAAAATTGATTAAAAAATTAAATTAAATTAATTTAAAAAATTACCTGTAAATTTCAAATTTCAATTTAATAATATGTCAGACTTTTCAACTACAATTGACAGATCCCCATGATGAATCATCACAAGATTTTCATTAAACTCATTATTTACCATAATTATAAATTCTTTGTTAAAAGTAATATCAATGTTTAACAAGCAGATCTAGAGTATTTTATAAAGACAATCTAAATCATTTCCAACATCCGTTATTTAGCCCTGTCGGAAAAAATACCATAGAACCTGAATCAGGAAACCTAAAAATTACTTTATAGGAATTTTATTGTTGTATGCTTGTCATATTAAAATTAATCAACTGAAAATTTGAAACAAGAACGGGCATTTAATCCGCAATGTGCACTATTACATATTTACTTTAAGGAAATGTATGTAGATGCATCGCATCAAGAATGGCGGATGCGACATTCTGGCTCGTTTATCTTTAATCTTAGTTGTAATGAGCATGCCACTTTGTATGTAGCAAACTTCAGTATTACACTGCTGATATTCTCAGACTTTGCTTATTTGACATCGTGAAGCGCATATTACTACTATATATGCCACCCAAACACATGGTGGTATAAAACTATAGGAACTCAGATGAGTATACGAAGATGAACATATACCGTTTTGAAATTGTTGAAAACATTAGCTACACACACTTTTAAAACGAAATGCAAATATTGTAATTGTAATTTATTATTTAATTAATCGCACCTGATTGTTTATTAATGTTATTTTGAGTTAATTCTTAGATTTGTCTTTCCTTAATTTTAAAATTATTTCTATCAAGAACTATCTCGTTTAATAGTTAAAAATTTAATAGTTAAAAAATCTGTTATCTAGTTTAAACAGATAAAAATATGACTGGGCCAACAATATTACATAGTAGACACAATCATGGTCACGGTTGCCACAATGGCTTCTATGGTTGAAGCAACCATAGTATAGTTGATCCATCAATACTTTTTTTTTACGAGCATCGTATTAAAAATATCGAAGAATTTCAGAAACAATACATAAAAGTACGTTATTCAATTAATCAAATTCTTTGATTAAAAAAAAAAGAGAATATTTTACTTTCATCAATAAATCCCGTCACCCATTTTAGAAAAGAAAATCCCAGAAAATAAAAATAATTTTAAATCCAACGAGTAGATTGAAAATAATTTACAAAGGCTCGTGTCTCTTTATATTATTTAATTCAATTCGCCGAATTTTAATCGATCTTTTGTTTATGGAAGAGACACATATATGCGTATGTGTGGAGGCTTTTGTAAAATTATACAATTGTCTAACCTAAAAAGTAGAAATTTAATAATATTAAGAATAGAAATGATGGTGTGACAATTATTCCTATTATACGACGAGTCGTTTCAACATTTGGAAAGTTGCACAGTGTAAAACCAAACACAAACACAACGACGACTACAAACTGAATAATGAGCTTATCGTACAATTCGTATGTGTTCCCAAATCTGCTGTATTACCCTATAAATTTTATATGTATAACTTTCAAACTTCTGACAATGATATAACACTGTACATTGGAAACTTAAATAAAATCCGGATATGTTTGGACGATATAATTGAAATTTGACATAACTATAAGCTTAAAATGCATGTCAATATATATATATATATATATAGAACAAAGAGAAACCACAATACAAATACGATTATGCCTTCAAACAGTTTAATCAAGTCCGTTCTATTCCAAATCATATTAGTCATAATAAAATTGATGACTTTATTTGGAGTATACAAAAGTTTAAAATGGGAAAAATAGTAATATGAGGTTCATGCGGCTACGGGAAAGTCTCTACACACCCCAGTGGATTTTTATCACATTTAACTGTAGAAGCCCCATTATACCCCGTTTCACAATACTATTCATGAAGAAAAACGATGTGCGCATGCGTACTGAGCAAAACGTGCACGATTCTAGCATGGCGCTGTCTAGCTGCTAGCATGGGAGTGGCATGGCAATTTCCATTTCTACCAGGGACGCTGTTTTACATATATGAATTTAAATTTCACACTTCTATAGATTTCGTCTCATTTGAAATACTGAAAATGACTAGTTTCTAAACTCCGCCCGCTGCAAGTCGGCAATGTATTCAATTTATAGGCAAAAAATATGTTGTAATTCTTTAATATAAACTCTTTTTATTATTTTCCACTACACGAAATAGTACTGGTTACTTAATTTTGATGCTACATTCAAAGTCAACAGTCCTATTCGAATTAGATGTCGATTTAACGTATATTTTGAACGTTTCTCCACTTCCACCATCCTATTTTGAAACTGTAAAGTTTAAAAAATTGAAAAACGCCCGAGTAAATTCAACACTATCCTGCGCCATATATATTGAACGAAGTAACTTGATCGTTAATTTGAAGGGACAAGCTTATTGTCCACTTTCTCGTCTTTTATTTTCTTAAGTGTACAATCAGCGCGTCGACTATACGTCACAAGTGATAAATGCTTTTTCGGCTAAATGTCTACTAAAAGTAATTGCGATATAACTCGCGAAAGTGTACAATGTCACGAAACGTTGCAAATAAAACGAATATGAACTAGCGCCGGTAAAAGGCGGAAGTGGAAATTTTACTTTTGTTTGCTAAGCCTTATGAGTTAAGTGCGATGTGAAATGAATGTGACAAAAATTATGAATACGGTGAAAGTACAATAGAAAAATGTCTAAAACCTTTTCCCGGATTGCTACCGAAGAAAAGAGCAAAGGCTGCAGTAAAAAGTTAGAGAAAAAAGGTTTAACGATAAAGAATGAGAGAAAAGGCGTAAAGAGAGAGATAGAGAGAGAAAGGTAGAATGTAGGTCGAGAACTTTGCATTGCTTTACAGCTCACTACTTAAAGGTGGACGATTGAGTGAGGAATTAAGTTTTTGCACTAAAACACATGCCCTCATTAGCATATTTCACTCGGCAAGAACTTCGGGACTCATTCACATTACTAGAAGTAGATTTCAGATTTACCATTAAAAAAAAATTTTTTTTATTCTCTCTTTTGAAAAATATACTTTGAAACATCCCAATCCATTGAGGAATAAAAATATTTAAAATAAATCCAAAATATATTTGTTCGAAAATCAAGAATCAAAATTAAGATCCGGAAAAAAATGGGAAAATTTTTAAAGATGAAAAATAATAGAAAAGAGGGTATGAGAACGCTAAAAATAGATTTTTAAAAGCAAATAAAATTTTTCGAACTTTCCAAAAATCGATAAAACACGTTTTAAATATTTAATTGCTTTAAAAGAGACCCCGAAGAATGTTCTCAAACTTTTGTCTTTGAAATCAAGACAACGTTGCGTATGAATCTGAGAAAATGTTCTATTCAAATATTTGTATCTTATTCTTTAATATATTATAAAAACAAAAGATATCGACTTAATGAAATCCATCGAAAAGCTCACTTTAGAGCAAGTAAAAGCTAAAGGAAATCGAAGTGGCCTTAAACTAAGAGAATGTGTCAGAGGCACGTCTATAAAGTGTTCCACACCTGCGCTGTATGCAAATTTACGGCAAAAAGTAAAGTTTGTGCCAAGAGGTGTAATCAACTTTCCATTTTTATACTCATTGTTCGAAACTTTTTTAATCCGTGCTACCCACTAATCAATATATACCATAATGAGAAATACACCTACGGAACGGCATGTATTTTCATCAATACGTTTTCCACTGACGTTTACTTAAATCGACAGATTTTCACAAATCATTATCGCACTCGTTAGATTTACGTTTCTTAACATACATAATAAAAATTGATATCTCATTTTTTGTTTCTCTTCACAAATTGATAAGAAAACGTGACAATAAACTTAAACTTTTACCACTTCAGGGAATGTTTCAATAGTGCAGTGTAACGTTACAGCCGAAATACAGTTGTCTATAACAGACTGACATAAATTCGAGTTTAATATACTATATTTTTCTGTTATGAGTGTACTTGAAGTGTACAATGAAGCGTGCGGAATACAGCATCAAATTTTGTTTTTTTCCTCATGTAAAAACAATTTAAAATTTACAAATGATTTTTTTGTGATGGCCAATTTGATCGTTTACTTTTTAAGTGTATCTATAAATTTCTTCAAAATATATTTTTCTTTGTGCCGAAGTGTAAACAAGTAAAAAATAATAAAAAAACTTTTAACTTTTAACTTATAATTGGATTAAAATGCCATTTGGAAAGGAAGCTGTAATACTGTTACCGGATTGGAAAACAGCTAACAACAAATTGGATGCATCAATAATGAGAAGAATTTTTCTAACTTCGATGCAAAACTAAGCGTTTTCTTCCTTAAAATATCTTTTATAATACATTTTCGATTCCCACGAAATTTTATTCGTTACTTTATAACAACGAACATGAAAATTTAGTTAACAAATTTGGGCATAATTTACTATCATTAGAAATCGAGGATACAATTAAGCAAATAAAATCTTAAAATAAAAAAAATCACATTTATGCGGTAGTATTTAATTACAAAAAATTCCTAGCAATATTTATGAAGTTTATGTACAATAAGAAGATATACATTTTAACAAAAAATTAAATTTTTACAAGTTTATATTTATTAAAAAATGGTTATGTTTTACAAAATTACTGTATTAAAAATAATTTTTTTAACAAAAAAATGAATATTAAAAAAAATTGGAATAAAAATTTAACTTCAAAAACATTCTTTTCGAATTAAAAATAAAAAATCAATTACGATCCAAGGATTTATTGCAGGAATTGTAGACGGCATTTACTAACATACAAAATCAATTTGACAGCAAAGGGAACTTACTTATAGACAACAAAATGTTAACTCGTAGTAAAGTATTATTTTTTTTTTTAATTTCAAGTAAATAATAACGATTTCGAGGAATGACAAGCTCGATTAAATGTAATTAAAGATGTTTTAAATCAGTTTATTGATATTCAATCTAAACCTGACATATTAGAAGGTAGTGAGTCGGATATAGAAGAAATTGCGACATTTCAAGATTCATATTTTAATGCCATCGTTGTCGCAAATAAAATCTTAAACGATAAATTCAAATCGAGGGCGTCAAATCAACAAGAAAGTCTAGTAATACCGGCCGATTCAAATTCTGTAAACAAAGAATAGAAGCTTGTTTAAATTCTAGACCTTTGACTCCCTTATTAAATGATCCCAATTACTTATTTAGTCCTGACTCCAGCACACTTTCTGGTTGGCGAATCATTGACTGCGGTACCTGATCTTCATTTATTGGAGGTTCCAAAAAATCGTCAATCTAAATTCCAGCGGATGCCAGCAACTTATTAGGCATTTTTCGAAATGGAAAAGCAAGTACGAAAACAAGAAGGATGAAAATTCGACTCCAGTAAATTAGAAGTTAGGTCGCATGATCGAGATTCATCCAGGGACATCAGTTGTGTACTTCGGAGCTTGTCTTGTAAATAAGTACGTTTAGGTTTGTTCCAAAAATATAATAAGTTAAAAGGTATACTTGTGCTATGATCTTTTCTTGCACCCTCTCTTTTTAAAAATAAACTGAGAATCCTTAAAATTCGCGAGTCGAATAAACTCGATAAACAAACGGATGTTAACACCGTACAAAAAAAACTCATAGTAATTAAAAACAAACAAACGTAACTTACCGAGAGTCACATTTAAAATATGTATTCTTTTTTTCGGCAATAATTTTGAAGGAATGAAATGAAAATTAATGTCAAAGCATCCTCTACTATATGATATACTTAATACACCTAAATTCCGTTAAATTCTCTCCGTTCAACTCGAATTACATTATCGTTTTAGGTCGATAATGCATTGCACCACTGAAATTAGCACCGAAATTGTTGACCTTTCCTAATCAACATCTACCATGAAATTCAATTCTTCTGGATCATTCGATCCTCCTGGTAATTTTGTATTATATAAAAGAAACAGCATCGCCTGTATGACAGTAACACAATATACATTTACATCGTTATTGTACACAATTAGGTCAGAATTGAGCTTGCTCTACAGGAATATATCAATTTTCCAATTAACAATTATCAGTTTTTGTAAAATTCAAAGTGCGATCTTTTTCGAAAATTGACGTTACTTATATTGAAACAATGATAAAACTGCCTACTCTTTCGTTTTCGAGATTCACTAAAATCGCCTGATTGTTCTATCGAGGGTACCCGTATGCCATGAATCGATTACATCTTTTTCTAATTTTATTTTGCTACGTATAGCTTTCAACGTATAGAGAAACTGATTTTTTAATCCGATAATGTGCTACTCTAATTGATATTGTGAAATTTTCCAAATAAAGGGTATATTTTGTGAATTCCACGCTTCCTTCATAACTATAGAACCTTAATTAAATTGAATAGGGACTTCCTGATGGGGAAACAAAAAATGGATTTAAGTGAAAGAGAAGAAATGAGGGGAGTTGAAAAAAATGCTATTTGAGATGAATAAAAAGATAGAGGGCATTCAGAAGGAGCTAGACAAGAATAGATATAAATATGTAAGAGGATGAGAGCTGAGAATAATGAAGTGAAGAAGATGAAGGAGAAAAAAGATTGGCGGAAGAGAAGATATCAAGAACAATATGGTAAAAAAGGATGGAGAAGATTCGATAGTGTATATAGGAGGAACGTAGAATTCAAAGACGAATATCTGTTGAACTAGTGACGGTATGAAGGGTAAGATAGAGGTTGTGTTTTTGTTTACATAAGAAGTGTTGATTTATTTTCATGATGGTTTCGAATTGTGTAGAATTGAAGGCCACTGTAGTGCCGAAATAAACAAAAAATATATACTGACATTTTTGTTTATGTTTACGTAGACAAGGACATTATGTCGCGATAAAGAACACTGGCTTTCGTTAAAACTTTTACTAACTGGCGTTTCTTAAAACTGACCTGAGTCAAACGTTACTTAAAACTGACACTATTGTGTCATTTATTACGCCATCTTCGATTCGCTATAATTCGTTTGTGTTTTTCTCAATTGACATTTCATATTAAAATTACAGTAGGCGAAAAGTGCAATTTTAGCAATTGCAGTGTTGAAGGAAGAGGCCCTAATTATTATGGCAAATTAAAAACAATTCTATTCTAAAACTATTCAAGTAGGATAAAGAACTATTCTTAATGAGAAATAATCATATGAAAACGAAATTTCTGCACTCCCCTCAGTAAATAACTTACGATCCCTAGTGTAGAAAATCATTCCAGTTTATGGCTATTTTTTCTGGACTCCATTACTTTTAACATAGATACCGGAAAAATTGGTCAGAAACAGGTGTCATTTTCTACTAGGTATCAAAAATGACTATAATACCTCCTACTCTGTATTTTTCGATTAATATATATATATGTGTGTGTGTGTGTTTTATGAATGATTCACGAGATACTGGTTCGCGAATTCCATCCTTATCTATACCAGGGAATAATAATGCGAGGTATACCACCAAACGTGTGATTAAAAGGTCCGCAGCACTGTACATTTCGTCCGATGCATTTGTGTACATTTTCTCGCCGTCATCCATCCCTTGAAAATGTGGATTCATTTCCTTTTTGAGTACCAACATTCCGGTTTCGCCAATTTCTGTTCTCGGATGTTTCTCCTCATTAAAAGTGAACACTGCCAGAACACGACACCCAGTGTAAGATTTACAAGTTGTAATAACAAAATCGTTTCGTCAAATTGAATAAATGAATTGGTTAGACAATTGATAGTTATAATTATCGAATCACAGATTGAATATCTGTAGTTCCTTCTATTTTGTCACGTAAGGCGCAAAATGAGATTTGGCGCACGGGTGAGCGTATATAATGAAAAAGGTATGAATTAACGTTTTTAAACGTATTAATAAAAGTATGGAATAATTTTAATCGTCGCTTCTGAGCGTACTGTAACAAAAAGTAACGTTCACGTCGCAAAATGTCATTTTGCGCCCTATAAATGCACATTATATATATATAGATATATATTTTGAAATAAATAGAGTTTCCGGGTGTAATTGTGCAACCATATACTACATTT
Source organism: Trichopria nigra (assembly GCA_030522945.1). NCBI lineage: Eukaryota > Metazoa > Arthropoda > Insecta > Hymenoptera > Diapriidae > Trichopria > Trichopria nigra. The sequence goes on along the minus strand of JAPYZR010001324.1, from coordinate 9,431 downwards.
TTATTACATGAACAACAATAATTATGGAGTTGAAAACAATACATTCTCTATAGACTCGTCGCCAGCAGCATGTTCCAAGAGAATCGGTCGTATGATACTTATCTCATGATACAATGAAATATATTCGCCTTAACTAATGACTAATACATTGAACTTATTTGAGAGCAATATGTATGATTTTCCCTTATTTCGTTAAATACATTAAACGTTAGTGTAGTTTATCTTTATGGAATAAAGAAGATTTGTACAAATTGTATTACACAGTAATTACTAAGAATTACAAAATACGAAAATATTTCATATTATGAAAAATTGGAGACTTTCGCGGTTTGGCTTCGCGTAAGTTTTTGAGTTGCTTTCGAGTCGTTGCCGCGTCTTTCGGGTGGAACAATTCTCGAAGTTTCTGCTTGCAAGATCTCTGAATCTTCGTTAAATCGAGATTCGAGATCCAGCCTGTACTATCGTGCGAGGTGTTCAGTTCATTCCTCCTCGTCCTCGCCCTTACCGGTCAGCATACCGATCAAACTCTCGGTGTCGATCATACCCTTGTCATCGATAAACATGTGATCGTACGCTTCGTTTATTTCCTGAGACGTGAATTTGTCTCCGTAGGTCATTAAGGCGCGCTTCAATCTGTCGATCAAATAATGAAAACATTTTTATAATGTGAATGCATCTTATTAGAGAAGAATTCAACTTGGAATCTAGTCGACGATACGAATCTTACCTCTCACCGTCAATCTTTCCATTGTTGTCGAAGGTTTTGAAAGCGGCGATGACAACTTCGTCGTCGTCACCTGCAATGACGATCCAAGTAACGTAAATAATTTATCCGCAGTTCATATTGTATACAGATTTACAAAGAAAATATGATTACCTCCTCCCTGCATGCGAGAGCCGAATAATTGAAGAAGTTGGGTAAAGTTGAGTGGTGATGAAACTTCACCGATCATTTCGTTCAATTCTTTATCGGTTGCGAGACGTCCTACTTGATTAAAGGTATTTCTAAGGTCTTCCTTTCCAATAATGCCGTCTTTGTCGCTATCCATAAGTAGGAATGCCTGGGGATATTGAGAAAAACCGTATTAACTCAAAGCTGAAAATACTTTGCAAATAAATATTAATTTGCTTAGACCAACAAATGATACAACTGTATAGTCGGAATAGTCCCAAATCAACGTATCAAATCCTGTTAAAAATAGATTTTTTTAAATGTCATTGAATTTTTCATTACCTCTTTGAATTCGGCAACCTGCTTCTGACTGAACATGGAGAAAACACTGGAACCACCACGTTTCGCTTTGCGACTGCCCCTGCTGCTTTGCCTTAAAGAACCCGATGGTGATTTTTGAGTCTCAGCAGCAGCTGGAGCTGGAGCTTCCGCTTCTGGTGGCGGTGAAGTGACTTCCTCCTTTTTCGCGTCCTCCTTCTTCTTTGGCTTCTTCTTCTTTTCCTTATCAGCCTAAAATTAGACAAATACGACGAATGAACGTTCTGCATTTTCAAGGTCAATAAACTTTTTCAAATATTATTATACGAGACGTTACGGATCTGCATCTATATAGATGATAAAGAAATACATCACTTACACTTTGATGTTGAAAACGAGTACTTTTCATTTTGTATTTTATCTTTATATTCAATTTCAGTTTTTTCATTACGTATTCTAGCGAATTCAATATGGCGGATCCAATATGGCGCAACTAATGTGGCGTATGCAATGTCGCGGAGGTAAGACATGAAAACCGAATTAAATTTACTTTAATATAAAAAAAAAGAAAAGAAAGATTATCTTAGATCCGCCATTTTGAATTTTGGAAATCTAACTTCGAATTCGCAATCGTCGAGCCCACGAACTTCCGACGAAATGCCGACGAAATCTACCACCAATTTGCCTACCTTAACTGTCACAATTTTTGAACGGATTCGAAGCACCTGTCAAAAAAGTCACTAGAATTGATTGCAATGATGAATCCGTAGCAGTTAATATAAACACAAAATAGCAAAAAATAAGGTAATCAAATGAACCTAAAAAGATTCTACAGCATTTATCTACTTTAATTTATTGTTTAGTGCATCGTTATTTTTAGAAATAATTTATTTTCATAATTTTCCCTGCGTTTGACTGACCGCTGTCGTGATGTACACTTTACCTCGATCTGCCTTACCGACCGCATTGCTACACTCCTCGCCCTCGCCTACTTTACCGATCGATCGTTCACATTTTTGCGGATGTTCTATTTCGTCATTTTTACATCTGCGCATTGGCGCCACTTTACGGAGCACAAATTTTGGTCACGAGAAAAAACATCGAGCTGGATACGTACACGTATCTTGTTTTATTACAATTAAGTAACATACATATATTTATATATATCGATAGTCCAGCACTTACCATTTTACAGTTGGTTATTTGTTAGGTGACTACGAGATGGTGACAACGAACCAACTGCAGGCTTCGTGGAAGTGAACTTACCTAAGTAACTTCGGAGTTTCCCCCACTCGTGGGTTTGGTGAGCAAGGGTGCGCTCTGCCCCGGACTGCCCGGGTGCCTGTCTTCGCGTGACCATATTTAGGTCGGACCAACTCGAAATAGCACCTTTTTCCCGCTTTTCCGGGTAAAACCAGCAGTATTGCACATTTCTGCCTCTTCTCTATAGACTCGGCTGGCTCCTAAACGTCTTCTTCGTTCCGCGATGTTTATCTATACGCGCCGTTCCGTTCAAAAATGTATCTAGCTCAGCGCGCAGTGACGAATCGAACGCACGACCCGAACTCTGAACTGATATTGTTCGTCGCTTTCCATTTCTCAAATTAATTTTTGTTCTCCATGGAGATACGTCTACAATGAAAGTGAGAAGGACATTTGTATCTATACAGTACATTTGTTGTCCTATTCTGTTGTCCAGTCCCGTGTTCAGGAGTTATATGTTCGTCTACACTCGTTGGTTTCTTCTTTTTAACAGAACTAAAATCAGGAATTACAAGGACATGTGAGGAGTTTCAAAAATAGAATCGAATGAGATTACCGGTAGAGAGACGTAATAATTGTGTGTGCGAGATGAATAGAGGAAACGTAGAAGATTTAATACATTTTTAGGTTATGTATGAAGATGTCACCTTCAGGAATGACATTCAGCGAAACCAAGGAATAATGATGATATGGATTAGCGTTTGCATGGTCGAGGTCGAGATAGACATGCCATCTAACTCTTCCTACTGCCGTAATGTCACTCGTTGTATATGTATGTTTATAACGACAATTTTCTTATGTGTTCTTTTTGCCTTCTTTTACAGAATCATAATCAATGAAGGTATGCGAACAAAATATGTATGGATATCCATACATATATTATAACAAATAGTTTGTTGAAATTATAAACCAAAATCATTTGTTTTGAAGAAATATTAAAAGACATTGAACTCTAATCCGTTCGAATCGTTATTAAATATACATTCTTAAAAAGATGAGCCGTGAGTTTAAAAGTAAAACGAAATATGAAAATATAAACAATCCTAGTAGAAATTACGCCTAATTATTCCAAGTTTTTTGGCTACTTTACTTATTCACTGTCTACCTTGTGGACAATATAACGGTTCAGTTTCCTATTGTAACATTTTCCTTGATATTAATTAGATACCTTTTTTAAGATAAATCTTTTACAATTTGCACCCAGTTTCTGTACAACCTTTTTATATAGGCACATCTGGGACAACTTACCAGTTTCTTAACTTAAGCATTTTCTTAACAATTCCTGCCTACATTCTGCCCAATATTATTAAAATATTTTTATACACATTTATTATGAATAAGGTCATGTACACCGTAGGCATATGACCTTCAATGACATTTAATACGTCGTGACACATGCCAAATTTTTGTTCATAAGTTTCATCATATTCTTTGCTCGTATTATCACTATCTACATTGTTGTTGTCATTAAACATTGCCCAAATAGCATTTTTATCATCATGGTCATATGGGGATTGTTCATTACCTTCTACAATATATTTATTAAATTATAAAAGAAAACTAGGGGCTTCGCCCCTGAGGCCTTCGGCCGCCAATCCCAGCACATCATTCATTACACGTATACAAATTAAAGTTAAATTAACATCTAATTAAAGTTTGACCTGCAATATAAGTTGCAAAATGTAACTGAATCATGTTTGATATCAATGTGCATTAATTACTATTCAATATCGTGTACAATCATCATCACATATGATCCTTCGTACTCCGACAAATAATCATTAATTGAAAATAATTGAAAATAAACATTTTCAAAACTTCTCCTCATACCACAGGTTGGACCGAAGTATTCAAATTCGCGCACGCACACACACACATACACACACACACACACACACACACTTATTCACTCAGAGAGGTTACTTTTGTCACTTATTTGTTCGTGAGTTTTAGATCTCGGTTCCCCATTCTACTACTCGATGGATATATTCCAAAAACTAATCAATTCTAAGTTAGGTAAGGGCATATCCAAAAACAATTTGTGAAAGCATTTCTGTTGATTCGTTCGTAAGCAACGCATACGTCAGAACAAGATTCCGAATTCTTGTATTTTTTTGTAGAAAATCAGGGATATCTCAACTTGTAAACGGTCAATTAAAAAAAAAAAAAAATTGTATTATATGCGGTGTCCTTTTCCGCGAACTTTGAATTCTTGTCCAACTTATTCGGCACTAAAACGAGAGAGATATGCAAATTTTCCTATATTTTAAATTTTGTTTTTGGGCCTTCCCCCACCATTATTGCATGGATATATCCCAAAATCTAATGAGTTCTAAGTTGATCCAAAATACAACTTTTCATCGAACTCATTTTTGATACCTATTTTCGTTTGGGCGCTATGCCGCTTAGTAACGTACGTACGTACGTACAAGATCCCGAAAAATTTGTTATTGCTCAGTATGGACTCAGTATGGTCTGAAACGTCGACATTTCATGAAAAAAGTGGGTGTCATTTTTTTTCGGATGACCAAATTCAATACTTCGATCCAACCTCTCGTATATGGGTCGTATGTATGGGTCGAAGTAATAAGGAAACGGTTTTAAGAGGGCATATAAATAAATAAACTGCTTATTTTTACAAGAATAGTATGTATCTAATATTTGGTCTTTTATGTACATATCTTGAATAATTTTACTGCATATTTATCAGATACGATGATTGTGTGCAAATTGTGAAAAATTTGACAGAACAGTTATTAGGCGAGAAATTTAGGCAAAATCGTGGCAACTTTAAATCCAATTTTAAGATCTAATATATTTTGACAGTTTTGCAACAAAAATCTGGTCTATTTATTTTGTATGTTTATTGTATAAAAAGAAAAATAAAGTTGACCTTGAAATAACCTTGAATGTTATTAATAAAAATGAAGGTCACTAATAAATTCGTCGTTCAAAATGACCTTGACTATGACCACGTTTGTTTGTTTATTTTGGGTGTTTCCATACTTTTTCACCACTCTGTATACATATTTTGAATAATTTGAAAAAAGAGATGTGTCTTCATTCATATATATTTTATTTATTTATTTCTCTGCTAAGAGCAAAATACGACTAGAAGATTTTTTTTTGGCATAACTTACATTTTCAATCCAAATTGGTAGTCAGTGAATTTATTAATTGCAAATTAATATACCATAACTTCAATATTACGTAAGACTTCTTGCACGTCGAATACCTAAAAATAAAAATCCCGCGATCTCAGGTCACAGTTAAGACTCTCTATACACAATTGAATAATTGTGTGTTTATTTTTTATTCATCAGTACATCAAATTTTTATAACATGTCCGTCAATTTCGCATTGCAGGAGTCTTCCTGAAAATAAATCGAAATGTTTTAGGCGTGAAATCAACAAGCAAAAGGAAAAGAATGTTTTTTTTGTCTGTTATATTTAGGACTTCAAAGAACAGATTATAATTTAGAAAAATTATATAACATGGCGATAATCAACAAACATTAAAAACAATTTTCCGAAATATATCCCAGACGTTTTGGATGTTGCACAAGCCCCGTACTCATATGGTGTTCAAAAATAACTGACCGACAACCAAAACCCCAACACCTTACTCAGTCGAATCAAAGTAAGAAAATTCACAATTCCCCTTGATGCAGTATAGCTGTTTGGGGTTCATGCTTAAATTAGATATCGCTCGCCAAGGAGTGGAGGGGTACATGCAGTTTCGTTACCTTTTGTAATAGTCTATAATAGATATATATACACTTTTCCGTCTAAGCGGTAATTTCCGCGACCCGCGCCATGTACCTGGGTGACACTATTGGAGTCGGACGACTATACGAGATTTGCAATTCTCGAAATTTTAAAATTTTGTTACATCAATATAATAAATCATTTATTGTATAGTAGAATGCTTTAATCACTCAGTCATAATTAATAGTATTAAAATATATATTGTTGGTGGACTGAGTCAATTTTTCTTTTTACTTCATCGACGTTTCGATGACATACAGCCATTGTCAAGCTAAATCTTAAATATTGAAATTCTTACCGTATGTATATATACTGAACTGCCCGGGAAAAAATGGATTCAGATATTATTACATCCGGATCAAGATATAAGTATATCTGAATCATATATGATTTTATCTGGATCATATATGTTCCAGATATGGTTATATATATTTGAGATATATAACGATATGTGACTAATTGTTTGTTGTTGACAGGGTTAATTTTTACATTATACAACCAAATTATTTTCACTCGAGTTCAAAAAGTGCTCTTAAAGTTCTCTTACACGTCGATTTTTGACTTACTTGACGTGACTTCTTTAGAGGCTCTCGTTACGTTCGTAAAAAAATAAGCCACAGAAATAGGCTGATAAAATATTTTTATACTTATTCATATATGTTTTTTTTTTTTTTTTTTTCTTTTTCTTATTGATGTAATTTATATAAAAATATTTTGTTACAATGCTGTATGGAAAAGTTGAAACTTAAAAAAATGCATTTGGTTAGTGTTTTCGAAATCAATATTTTTTAGATTGAGTAATGATGAAATGTTCGTTTTCGCAGCGAAAACTTAATATACTGCGCTTTGGTACACCAGCTATTTCAAGACGCCATTCTACTATTTCCGGATCGTCGAAATGAAACATTTCCTCTCTTCGGTAAAATTGTATTCGGTGTATGACGAAATTCACAATTGAATTTTTACAAATTGAATTTGTAGTTAATCACTATCGTATATTATGGACTGTATAAATGAAGTGTAATTGTATATTACATATGGCACAAAAACTCCATTAATATTTGTAAAAGAGATAATTGTAATATTGTACATAAAGATTTAACAAATTCTTAAGTGGTTTCTGATATTATAATGAAGAATGACAAATAGTAATTGAAAAAATGTTAAATACGTTATTTTAAAATGTATCAAACAAACCAAATTGAATTCTGACTTTTCACTGGACTAATGTCAGATTATCGCATCAGCATTTTTTTCTGCGGTATTTTTCGATTGTATAAAAATCGATTGTGATGTGAGCGTTCTTTTATATTATCGTTAACGGTGGCACTTTGTTTCTCACTCATCACCGGAATTTTAATTTTTAGAGTTAATCCTGAAGAAATGTTTTAATAAATTTAGAAAAAAAAATTCTTTTCACAACATTAGTCATTTCAAATTCTTATTTTCTTTTAATAATGTTTCGATCCGAATATTTTTGCCCCCTTCACAAACAATTATTATGTATAATCGGAAATCATCACAACATTTTTTCAAATCTCGATGTGCAATATTGCAATTCAGGTATAACTAACAATAATAATAATAATAATAAACGTCTTTATTGCACAAAATAAAAAATTGTACAAGGGGCGAGACACATAGAGCATAGTACTGTTTTACAGCCTGACCCAAATAAATAATACAATGGTTTGACAATGAATAACTAATAATTACAGTCTATATACATTTTTTTTTTTTGAATGCACTGTGGATTTTCAGATACGAAGACAGAATTTTTTTGTGCATTTTTTGTTTTTTCTCCATCGGTCTCGAGAAACATGTATAATATAGTACTAAAAATAAAATAAAACATAGATTATATGGTAAAATAAAATACAGAGGAGATTCGTGGTTGAACTTTGTGTTAAATGTGTAGTATATTATACATTATTATAAACGTAATATAGTATAATCAAATCGAAATCTTCTTATACGTTATTAATTTTTTCGTAAGTGAATATATATGTACACACACATCGGCGGATCTGTTTTTGTTTATATGATATCTAAATAAGATCATTGATTTCTTGTAAAATCAAAATTCGCTTTCAGTATTAGGATACTCACCGTATACGTTACTTTTCGGTATACAACCCTAACAGCACAGAACCTTATACTAAGGTTACCTTATACTAAGGGCTATCAAACTTAAAAAAAAATGGATTTTTCATAAATAATGGCTCTGTAGGGCGACAAAGATTTGAGCAACAAATTATTATGGTATCGTATCTTATTCTAGAAACCTTTACAAATATTTGCCATGCAATACAATACAATATATTCCATACATAAATAAGCAGGTAGTCTTTATTTATTCTAATTTATTTTCTTTCAAAATATAACCATTGCCGGTTTAATTTCCTCTTGCTTATTTTTTTTTCGCCTTAATTTCTTATTAATTCGTTCGTCGCCAAGAAACTATATCAGCATCTTTTTTAATTATCGGTATGTAATGCGATATACCAGTCCGTCTGTATTGGTGTTCCACTATTCCTAATAATTGAAACAGCTCATTTTCTCTTCTTAAAGTTGCTGGTATATCGCTCATTGTCGTCGTGTAGTTGTCCGGATAATTGTCAATTCCGAATATTAATATTCGTCCTAAAAAATGTAAATAATTTTCATTATTATAATTTCAGTTTTTGTAAGGTCCTAAAAGCTAGCAGAGCAGTTGTGGCAGAGCCGGATAAAAACATAGGCAACAATTGTTGCTCAAATGTTACCCTATTCCCGAATTTGTCGGTCCCTTATTTAAAAAAAAAAAGCAGGTTTGGCTACCTTGTATAAAAGCTAGCCAAACATAGCGAAAAAAGAGGGAAAAAAGTAGAATGATAAAAGAAATTAATATGCAGCTAATTGTTGCTCATTTGTTGCTACAAAATTATGCTATAGTTTTTAAAAGCTCCAGTATAAATGGAAAAAATACTATTACCCGAAACGGGAAATCAACGAAGCCGCGCGCGCCGTTAGATATACAGCACAATATACGCAATAACTTAATGTTGCAAAATCAGGTTACTGAACATTCAGTAACATTTTTAGTAATTTGACTAAATCTTTCTTAAAATTACGAAACATAATCGCAAATTTACGATCGGTTTCTTAAAATTACTAAACTGTAACGAAACTTTGAGGACCAGTCACGGAA
>JAPYZR010001323.1:0-42061 GCA_030522945.1 Trichopria nigra | reverse complement strand
GCCCCCCCCTTGGGGTGGGGTGGGGGGGGGGGGGGTGGAACCCCTTAGAAAAAATAGATTTAAAAAAAAATCGTCTCACGTGTTTGAGCGATTTTCGAAAATTTTTCTCTTTCAAAAGTTACAGGAGCCTTTCCAAACTTTTGGTACACCCTGTATATGTAGACGCCATAACACAACTTTTAACGTCCTCCGGAAATCGGCCGCCAAACTATTAGCAATTATTACCGACGGATCGTTAACGATAATTTTATGCAATATACACGCATTGATTATTTGTCGTTCACTACCGTAACAGTTTATGATAAACTCGTCCTATACTGCAGTCACCGTGGAAATAGAAAAAAAGTCTTTTTAACGAGACATTTATTTAGTTGCACTTTTAGCTCGGGACATTCGACGAGGGAAATGAGTTTTTGCTCAGAGTAAGTCATATAGACTGCATATTTTATATCTCGTGCTTACTCAAATATTTAATATCGCCATATTTACTTAAATACGAAATCGCAAAAAGAAACGAGACTGTGCGCGGTATTAAAAATTCATATAATCCTCTGGCTGCTTCGGAGTCATGAATGCAAATTCAACACGTCGTAAAGGGGAATATAATTTGTGTCACAAATGCAACATTTGTCTTCGCGCCGGTGTAGGGTGCGCTAATGATAGGCAATTTATGGGAAACGGAAATGCCGCCCTAGTGCGCAGTTTTCAGGCTCACACGATAAGGAAACGAATTAGCTCGGTCAAATACGACCCGTTTCCTCGACTTTTAATAAACGATTAATTCGTCGCGATTAGCAATTGCTCCTCGTGTAGTTGCTACGACGAAGATGCAAAAAAAAAGCACAACATTGCCCTTGAACAAATGTATTCATATTTACTTCCGAAATAATAATTCACACTCGTGCATCATGATTTCGACTCAAGAAAATCTATAAAAGAGGTACCTTTTATCATGGATTGATGATCATGGGTGAAGTGCCGATCGAACCACTACAGCGGCTTTCAAAAACTAAAAATGGCGTATTTAAAATGACGGATACAAGTTGGTATTGTTGCCGAATAAAAAAAAAAGCGTTACAATATTGATGATATAGAGTGCAGGACGATACTTTAGAGTTGGTAATTGCAAATCGGACTTCTGTAATTCAACATGGTGGATTCAAAATGGAGACCAAACAAATTTTTATTTTTAGCCACTGTAGTGGCTTTCCAGTTCTCCAAAGATTAATGGAGATTTTGATGCAAATTTGATGAACGTATATTTGAGGACGCTCTATCATGAATCACAAGTCAAACATGTATAAATATTCAAAATGGCGTACTTAATGTAGAGAGCAAATGTGTTAAAATTCACTTGATTTCGATGAAGCTGTTTGTTCATTGGGGGAAATGCGTTTACAAACAACAAATAGGAAATCATTTTGTGACTTGTAGTGACGTGTAGTTTTAAAAAAATATTTTCCGAATCTGAGTAAACATTGACGTGAAAGAAAAAACGATCAAGTTGGGGGAAGTAAACATTTTCTTCGTTACAAAACATTAGGTAATTTTTAATTAAATAATCTCTTGATTAAAATAATACCGTAAATCATCGTATTATTTTTTGAAAGTAGTATACTTAATAACTTTGTAGCAGTAATATTCCTGCAATTTCTATCGCGCATTACGTTATACGCCTCGTGCATTACTATACGTTTTTATTTCATTTCTTCTTCTGTTAATTTGATAAATGAGTTAAAATTATACAAAGTAAAGCATATATTCAATACGGTAATATTGTATTAATGTTATACTTTAATGCACAAGCAACGACAAATGGTCAACAATTTCCGCAACGATTTTACATTGACGTTAATGAAATTATCCACGCAAACGCAAAAAAAAACTTTCGGCCCAATTTTTTTTTATAGCTTCATATTTTCTTTTATTCTAAAACACGCACGTTGATTTTCTCCGTGTATTATGTAATAAAATGCAGCTTTTATTTTATGCTGAATGCGGACACGAGAATGCACTGCGCATTTCGTGTCATTTTATTGCGTGCGATAGCCTTTTGCAAAATGTTACATTTTTATATTGTGCGCAATCAAGTTTTTACGGCATCCCCCGTGCTTTATTACCGGGGCCACTCTTTCGATTCGTATCTGGAACGTCGATTAAATTCAGAGACTTGCGTCGAACATGAATTTGTCCATCAAAAACAAAATCATTTCTGTATACGCCACCCCAGTCCCGAGAAACGATTATTCGCCATCTTGGTAAAATGCCAATAAATTGTATCAAGATTGGAGTTTCCAATGATGTTGTATAGGGTCATGAGCCGATGTACATTTTGCGTTTCTGTATATTTACGGTACGAATCACAAATGCAGGTCGTGGTAAAACACTCGTGTCATATAATCCACTTGAAAACCTATCGTTTCACCGCAATGTCCTGTAAGCAGAGGCGAAGCGTGCGTTCGTGTCGACGACAGATATGGTCACTTGGATGATGAACAGTATAGGCACTGCAGACCTCTTGTAAAGCAGCACACGGGAACTGCTGACCACTCACGCAGTCATCTGCACAGTCATGTGCCATTTCGACCAAAAATTATTACATATTTAACGATTCCAAGCAACTGCCTTTTATATGTTTCATTCGATCTTTGTCTACTTTCACAATTTTCACTTACTGACAAAAATCTTTTTTCTCTTTTTTTCCATTAAACTTCGATATAAATGACATTACTCGATCTGTTCTTTGCATAAGATTCCGATGTGCCCAAACCAAGTTTTTTAGTAGGTAAACATCCCAGAATGAATATACATCAAAATATGGGTACAATTCCTCCGATTGTCCCAGTGATATACATGCCAATGTCAAACATTTGTCAAACGTAACTGGCAACTCTTCTTGTCAAACTTTTCCATTGTCATTACAAGCGACTTTATTAACGTCCAAGTCTTGTCTTTGTGGTCAGGATAAAGCATTTTTCCGGGTGCTGTCCTGACTTTCGTCCGAGGGAATTAGCAGCGACATATCCCCGTTCGAGGGTCGTCGTCGAAAAATCTTGGAAAAATCCCCTAATCCGCGCGATTTTTCGTCCTAACCCAAACGCCAAAGATTAATCGTGACTAATAGCCCTTCGTCTTCGTTCCGGGCTTTCGCGCTCTTATAGTCCGTTTCCGTGCCTCTCTTGCCTCATCGTCGACTGGATGGTCTCCTCCTCGTCTACATCGCGTTTGATCCAGTCTTCGTTTCCTGCATCATCGTCTTCGCGGTCTAGGGCTTCTTGTTCTTCAATTTATTCCCCCATTACTTACGGACAACTGACAAGGGAACATGATTTATAATACATTATCATAATCTTGACAGTGTGGTTACCCGAGGATTTCACTTCGAACGTTTTCTTGGCGTTGCAATAAGTCTGGCGTAGGATTCGCAAATTTCTTTTAATCCGAAGCCTCGCTTCACGTCGCTATACTTCCAGCTGCTTTTCTTTATCCACATCTTTTTTCTTTATCGCCATTCCCTTTCGTTCTCTCTCACTATCTATCTCCCACTCGTGCTCTCTTTCTCAATGGGCAACTTCACTTTTTATCGTTCTCCGTAACATGTGAACGACAGCGTTCAAATATGTCGCTCACTTTGTTAAAAGATCGTATCGGGTATAATTTATAGCAATGAACAACTGAAGATCAGTAACTAATGACGGTTTAAAGTCAGCATGATGAACGACTCGGGTTAAATAATAATCCAGAGTACACACTGATTGGATTTTCATTGAATTCAAATAAAATTATTACATTCTGCTTTTAATTTCGTTATTAATCATCCCGCTAATGGACAATTTTGTACGCGCATACTCCTACTGTAAGAGTAATGAATAACGCCCGTAACAAATAGTATATTCAATGAACTTTTGTTTCAACCTTACCATGCCAGTCTCGTTGTTGTTTATTATTTGTTGAGCATTCGTTTTAAATTGAAGTTCATTTTTCACTCAAATGGAAACGAAGAAGATGCATGCATGCTCTAAACCGTCGTAAAAATCATTTCCTTATGCATTACGCGGTAAGTTTGTTTGCTTTTTCTCTCGTTATTTCCAGATGTTTACGGGCATTTTTCCAAGTACAATTACGTTATCCATTTAATAATCCATCGATCGTGTTAATAAAACTGCCGAACAAAATTTAATCGGATTGAAATATGTTTTTTTTTTTTAAACTTCGCTAGACCATGTAAATTTATGACTAATAAACCCTGTAAAACATCAAAATCCACTATATGCTTCAGGAGTACGAAAATCCGCCATGCATTAAACGCAGATAATTTGGCTTATGTACGATGAAGAATTTTTAAAAATGTTCAGTAGTCAGGACGATAATTTTTAATAAAGGACCGAGTGCGTTAATTACAGAACAATTTCCTTTAATTAGTTCTTACTTGTATATTTTAAAAAAATCTGCAAAATGTGTCTAATGTCGAATTAATGATATAAATATTTAAATCAACAAATTTTAATAATGAACCAACATTTTGCATTGTTTTCTTAACCGTTCACTTCGTAACCGGGAAATTTTCATACTTTTCTCCATCATCGTCATAGAAATCAGTTGTAGTTTCGCAGGACAACAAATTTTCGAAATTCAACATGGCCGATCTACGGTGATGAACACTCTCGATCTGGGCATCTTGTATTTTCATATCTATATATATTTTTAAGTATATTGCCCCCTGACTGAATCTTTCCAATGTCTATCTAAACGTAATGGAATCATCCCTCTGTCATTGTTATACAACGTTGCCCGACATTTACCGACGTAAAGGTGGATGGAATCAAAAGTCTTTCTTTTCTACATTTTTTAATATTTTTTTAATTGATGAAATATCAATTTATAAATAAGTCTGCGTAAGGAATTGACCAGTGTAATGATTGGAATTTACATCGGGCAGATGTCTTAAACAGTACAATCTTTCGCACTGACCAAAAAATCATCCCAACTTATCATTGAACGTCACATATTAAGCCATTATACTGAATTTGATTCATAATTATATTGCATTTCCTCTGCTATATATTGCAGAGGAAATGCAATATAACATCATTTAGAGAAAATACTATAGCAAAAGATTTGAATCTGCACTTTATACCAACCATCGTCATTAAATATTAGAAAAAATGTCATCAACTCGAGAAAAATCAAAAGCAAAAATATTAAAATAACTAGTATTACACCGCATTATTATCGTAAACATATTCAATATATTTTATGTAATTTTAAAAGATCACGTTTTACAGGTTTCTTTAAGTAAATGGAGCATCGCGACATTGGCATGCGCATTCAAAGTCTCTCCGCTCGTATCAGTATCGGGTTTCAACGTTTCCCAGTCGGCAATGTGTGGCATGTTTCGCTTCGTATATCGTTGTTGAATGAGCTACCTAGTATCGTGTTCTATACGGAAGCTGGAATTCGGGATTTTCATTGATAGGATTAACATTAATAACTTTCTCATTTCGGGGTTAATAAATAAGAATGGAAATTATTTCTCTTGTTTCATTGCAATACTAACATGTTGCACAATCACGCGTTGCATATTCAATTAAATCAATGATGCTTCCAGGATATCCTGCAACGTTGTTTCATCGAACGACGATGTATGATTAAGGTGGCGCCTAAATGCATCCTCGACTCGCGTCACGCCCGATACTGACAATGGAATTGCAACTCTGAGACGAAATTCCGTTACTTGAATTCTGCTATTACGAAAGGAAGCTCCCTCTAAACGAACAATTTACACATGCTTAGCGAACCGCTTAGCACGCAACTGTAAACACAGGCCGCGTAGCCATTTCATTGGTAGCAAATCACGAGCTCAACACAGTCCATCCGTCCATCCAGCCCCCCTATTATTTTTCAAACTACGTCGTTCCGTTGCGAGACACCCGAAATTTCGATCCGCAAAAAACGCTCCATTATCAAAATCACCGGATTGCGGAGGTAGTAGCCGGTGATGTTTACGGAGAGAGAGCCTTAGGAAGGCGAGATTAATGGTGCAAACCCGATCCCAGTATCGGGCGAAGGTTGCGCTAATAAAGGCTATTAAGGCGCGCATTCCCATCCGGCTGCGTCCGTATAGCGTATATAAGTTAGCGGCAATCGCTACCGAACTCGGGAATGAGCGCGCGGAGATATATGTATTTCGACTTAATTACGCGCAGTGATTATGATTTACGAGCGCCCGAGCCGACCTGTAACGATGCCTATAACTTCCGCCGTTGCGTACACCATTGTGATTCGGCGAACACAGGACGCGCCGGTGCTGGCGTTCAAGTGGATCCTCGCGTGTTAATTGGCCGTTGGCAGCAGCAGTTCGTTTGCGGCGTATAATGCCTTTCTTCTCGAATCCCGCTCGAGTCAGCAGTTTTGGAGATACCCGGACGTTAGATGGGGAAATGTGCGAATTAAGGCGGTCCGACCATGTTTTGCCGTCGTGCCAGCGAGAATCTGCTGATCGAAACTGCTACTCCTCCGAGTAGAATTCTACTCGGATTACGCCGACCTTCCCGACGATGGTCCGGAGACGTCCCATACAAATTTTCAACTAGGAAATATCACACGATGACATATTCACTTATATGTATTGTAACGGTAGTATCGACAATGTAGTATGTAAGTATTGTGTACATTCCATTTTGAAAGCAATATTTGTATTTGTCAATAGGACTTTCGGTAGATGTGTATATGTAAAGAGAGAGAGAGACATGGAAGACACCACAAGCACGAATGCGTCATGTATATATTAGACATGAATCGCAAAGGGACACTCGCCAAATAACCGTCGAACAGTCTGGTTCTAACTAAAATATCATCAAGACCTGGTTTTTGTGACTCGGTACCTAGCTATCTGCTGTCGAAGACGAGCGACGAGGAGATATGAGGCCCTTATTGGCTTTTCCATCGTTCTAATAAGAATACCTTCGGCCTTCATTTGAACGAGATCACCGAACACCCAGCGAGCTGGGTGATTCTGGTTGATCTCTGCAAAATTTTATCAACGGACAAATCTGTCCATTCAAATCTGACCACTGGCCATTAGGGTAAGCGCAAAATAAACCAACGGTTACAGTATTCATGAAGTCATTCGATAAATGCGTATTAAAAAACTATGCGTCTATAGGAACAAGTTGTTCTTTTTAGTTTTTAAATTTTCCCAGTTTGAAACATCCATCTTCCCTTCTGACTGCAGTCGAAACGAATCAGAAGTAGGCAGCGTCGTATCACCGATACAAATCTTCCGACATAATTGAACTAGTTCGAACGTGCCACTCTGACCGATATGCGAAGGAAATCTTGCTATATCTAAGCCCATAAATTGTTCGGCAAATTAGAGCCTAGCTTACGAAAACGTTCCGTTTGTGATTCATGGCCGAATAATTTTCCGACGATGTAGCCGCCGAATAGAGACGGTCGAAAACTTTTTCCGGCGGCTCTTACTGGGGGATTTCGATTCGTTTTCTATCAGGGCATTGCATCAATTCCGAAGTCTGCTTTGCATCCGCGATGCCTCATTTCTGAACCGAATAAAAACTTTGCGCAGAGTTTTTTTATTGGCAATTTTTAAAACCAATCATTACTCGAATTTGACTTTATTTACAGTTAATAACAATTTCTATATACGGTTACTTTCGCATTAAAAACGGGGGAATTTCATAAACATTCGCCAAGCTGCGCAATAAAACGGAATAAACAGTTGCGGCTTTGAAACGAGCAATAGAGAGCTTTCGATATTTCGTTCCCCTGTTCGGAATGTTCGGCTCGAAATCGAAATCGTAATGGAAATGTTTAAAATCGGGATATCGTCGTTTATCATCGCTTTACGACACGAGCGGGAAAACCTCATCTAAAATTGGCAATTGGATACGCAAACGACTGAATCGCAAATGTGCAATTATAAATAATGATTATATACTAAACTTCGAATTGCTCGACAGCCGGGAAATGTGATGTGTTTCGATTCAACGGTTGATAACTTTTTTCGATGGGAAGAAACAAGATTGAATTCATGGATTAAAAGCAAAACAAATTCATTATATCATAAAATAAAAAACGAGCCAGATGATGAAGTGTCACATTTCGATCTTAAACGATTTGCTCAACATAGATTTTCTGAAGTCGTCAAGCGAAATCGCTCGACGGAAGTCTTCAAAAACGCTCAAACCATCAAAAAGTGGAAACAAACAAACAAACAAATTAAATAATTGTTGAACTAGTGTAAACAGCACGTTTCGCCGTCGCGTCTTTATACCGTGCTCGGACGGGATTCATTCGGGTGCAATACGGGAAACGTGAGCACGGTGCCGGGATGCGGCGGGGCTTCCGGTAACCGCAGTCGTGCATCTAACGCGAAATAGCACGATAATTGATCGCCCGACCGCGTATCGCTGAATATCCCATGCGGAACGCTCGAGTGGGAAAACACGGGCCACCAATGCGTAATGTACAAATGTGCAATTTTCCGAAAAAGGACCCGACGATGTACGTTTTCCTAAAGTGCGGCACCAGCTCGAAATTGATGCAATGGCACCGCGTAAATTCTCGGCGTAACGAGAGTCCTCCAGTTGGCTATTCCACGAGGAACAAGGACCGACCTACATGTGATGAACTGATCGCACCAGTGCGAATTGAACTCATTGATAGAAAAGAAAGGAACAATTTTTTAATCTGTAGATAACAATCAGACTGCCAATCAGAATTTAATTCGAAAATGGGAAAGGACACACGTGTCACTGGACTTGACTGAATCGGGGTAAGGACAAAATGGTACTCTAATTACTGGCTAACGTGCCTTGCTTTGACAATTGTTCCCAATGAGCGATTTACACTTCGATAATTTCAAACTCATCGGTTATCTTTTACGTTCGGACGCATAGTACAAAAGCTAAGGACATATTTCATTAACAAACTAATTATAGGACGATGAATCCACGCGGTTCTCGATCAAGTGCGCCGTGGTACCCGGGAAGAGGCGAATTCATTGTTTGCCCCCATACGCGGAATTTACACTTCTGAGTAGCCCTTAATGAAATTTATCGTGCCGTAAGAGTACTTGCGAGTCTTTTGAGCCTTCTGTGAGCGCTTATCGGTTTAATTAACCTGGGCCATCCGGCCGAGTTATTATCTCGCTTCGTATATAAGACGCCCGTCGCCTCTGCTGCCGTGGCGCGGTACCGGGCGTCGGATAACAAGGTCCATATTGAAGGTGGAAAGGCTGCGCAGGCTCCGACGATGGTCGTGACATTATGGTTTTCCGTTAAGTTTTAATGGCAGTTTCCGAAGTTGAAGCGCGGCGACGGCGGCGGCGGCGGCCGGCTCGAGGCTTGACCCGCTTCCGGGCATTTTGGAAATTCAATTAGACCCGGGGATTGCAGTGCCGAACGCGAGGTATGCACCGCGGGGTATGGTACACGTACATTACTGCCTTACCTGTAGCGTAGAACCCGAGCAGAATGCCGTGATAATGCGTAGCCTATATTCAGCTACCAACGTTCTCCCAGTATTAATAAAGGGAAGGTATATATATATATATCTATATGTTATTATTATAGTATTGAACTTTTGGTAATGCGATCAAATGTTGATAAATCATCGAAAATTGTAAATCTCATGTTCACGCCTGGGACTTGCCGATTCTCCTCGTTGCCGGTATAACATAAAAATACAGCTTACTGATCCTCGGAGAAGGATGGAACGAGCGCAAAGGCTATTTATAATGATCGATGTAAGGAACGTCCTATAAACGAATCGTGTCGAATCGAAAACGATGCGCGGCGATCCTCCACTTATCCCCGTAGGAGCGGTAACGGTCGATAGTGTCCCATTAAGGGACTGCATAAATAAGATAATCCTAAATTACCACCGTAATCCGACGTCCGTCGGGTCGGACACTACTGCGAATAACCGATAGCATAAATATCAGAATTGCTCCTACCGCTATAAATGTTCGCCTCCGATTTCGCTATGGCAGGAGCTGCCCCGTCCAAAATGAAAAGACCCATGAAAGTCTATCGCACGATTTTATGTTAATATCCCCGGCTCTTTCACAAGGCGGCCATAACAATAAAAGCGCGAGCACGCGCATATAAAAGCTCGCCTGGAACTCCCCAATGGAATTATTCCCTCGTAAATTTTTTTACAGCGAGATCCCGGTCTAATGGCTAAGCGATGAGGGCAGTTTTACATACCCGCACACGTATCCTTTCATTACTCCGGTCCGTGCGAAAACACGCACAAACAGGGGTAACGTCAGAGCAAATCCTAATGACGCATTATTGTTCCGCTACACTGTAGTATATAGATGTTTCGGATCGTTTTACTTCCAAGGATTTAGAAATAATTTCGAGTATAATAATTACAGAACTATTCCTTACGCAATATTACGTACACTCGTATTTTCCTGCTGCTTTCCTCCCACTGTGATGGCGATGTCTACGTGTGTGTTCTGCAAGCAGACTTGAGGCGATCCGCGAATCGATATATCGAAGAAACAGAGTTCAGGATCGACTTTGAGGTCATGGCAGCAAGTTGCGCGGACGTAGAGACGTAAAATCGCAGTTAATGGCCCCGGAGCGAAAAGCCAATGCCTTGTAAAATTCATATTTCATTGCGGTAGTCGTGAACGTTAATGGCCTTCGGCGCATACGTCTGATGCCTTTCCTCTGTTTCTGAATTTCATAATGGCGTGATAAGAAACAAGGTGAATCAATGGGTCTGATGTTAACGAAACGGAAAATGGTCGTCATTTCAAGCTAACGAAAGAAAACAAAATTAATTTAGTTTTAGGTACCCTTCAAGTGTCTGCACGGATACATTTTCGATTCTCACATGTCGATACCCCAGCTTGCGTTCGTAGAATGCAAGCAAGTAAAGAGGAACGAATACATTATCCAAAACACATATCGAAGAACGATGCAACTTGCGTAGTTGCTCGTGATTGATACCTGCGCAAGTGGAAAACCTCGAGCGATAGGTGTTGCTGCGTATCATATATCATTTGTTCCTCCCTAACCTCTCAGAGTGAATCGAGATTCATTAGCGGCCCAGAAATTGCGCAGTGCTAAATCGATTCACGGAATACGTAGAGTACAGAAGATGGCACACAATTCTTCCAGGAAAATGGCGAGGGAAAACTACCGAATTTAATGATTACGTCGTAATTTCCAATTCCGGATGGGTTCTTCTCGAGAGTCATCGCAGCGCGGCACCTAACCTCTTCAAAATAGAAGGGTGAAATTACGAGGGAGATAAATCGTTCGTTAAAGCGTAACGTGGAGTTCAGTTCAGGGTGCGCTCGGCACGAAGACAAAATAATTTGCTATCTACCTTTTGAAGTCGGCTTTTCAATTAAAATTTACACCATCTGAAAGACGGATTCGGCTTCGATGAATTTCATCGGATGAGAGAGCCCGGAAACGCGAATTTCAACGAGTGAAACGAAACAACTGCGGGAATGGCTCGTTAAATTTTCGATGTATTTAATAGTCCGTTATTAATGACAGAGAGAGGGAGAGAGAGAGAAAGAGAGAGAAAACAGATTTGTCGCTTACTGTGGATGAAGTGCGGTAAGGTAAATACAAGTGCCCTCAGCGTTTCCATAATTCGAGTACAATGTTAAGCCGTGATTATATCGCCCGGCATCGGCCGAATGCCGTGCATGATTGATGAGTCGATCGATTGTTATATTCTATAATTTGAATTCGTAATTCGGAATGAACTTAGGTAATGTCGAATCGCGTGTGCTTTCAATTTTCGGAATCTGACAACCGGTCGTAATAAACCATTAGCGCGCTTGGACTACACCCAGCGGCGACTCATTTGCTCCCATACGATCGTGGACGCACTGTCGAATGCGATGCGGCCTTTCGATCGGACGCAGCTAACAGCTACTATCTAGTATAACCGCAAACGATACACGAGTCGCGACTAATTGGCCGAAACCTAATTAGTACGCGGATGGCATCGGAATAATGTTTTGCCTGCGCGACCCGTAATGATGTCGATATTGTTACTACAATCGATGTATTTTTGGAGGGACATGCGCTCAAACACCGAGAGCCATCGACTTCGTGTGTAGCAATGCTGGTGATCGAAAACCATGTCCCGGCCTTATAAGTAATTAGTAGCGTTGAGAAGTAATTCAAGCGATGAAGAGGAGATCGTTGGCAGAAATCTAGGACATCATCGTTTCGCCTCATTTGAATCATCCTTGGCCATTACCAATGGACAATAAAAGTAATGATTAAACCACAACATCGGCAATCGTGGTTATACATTTTTATAAAACAAATTAATATTAAAGAAAATGTCGAGTGAAATGTATGGAAAAACCGAATCGATTTTGAATCCAGGCGTATTATTGGTAACTGCTCGAGCGATTTACGTGAATCAACATTAGCACCCCGCCAATTCTGCATCAAATGAACGTCCGTGGTAAATTCGCTATCGGATTAAACTCATTCATTTTTCGCTAGCCAATCATCGTAAAAGTACCTAACCACAGGTTAGTTTACTCCGTCCGTTACGTGTCACGGATAATCAACCGCTCATTATGATCGCGCCATCGCCGATCGATCTGGCAACGATATTATTGACTCGATCGTTCACACCAGTTCGTAACTGTCCTTAGTAAGCCTCGAGCATACCTCCTATTCGGTTTATTCTCCAAACGCCACCCTCCCACGTTCCACTTACGTTACTGCCGTCTTCTACCGCAATTTTCGTGAATTGGTAACGGCCGAACGCTCTTACGGCGATCGGTTGCGCTCGACCGCCGGCCGGAGCTTTTCGTCTAACGGTCTCATCCCGGGGTTATGCAAATTAAGCAGCCGTGACGCAGCTTGTGCATGCCGCACGAGCGACAAGACTGTGGCAGTCGTGTAAAGGAAAAGGAAAAAGAGTGTGTCGACATAAGAGCATACAATAGGTTGCTAAGGCGCATCGCCTTGTATAGTAGCTCGTCCGAGACCGAGAATGAAACGATATACAAGCTACTTAAGGCTCGCCGGGTTCGGAGGCTCAAAGACCGAGGCGCTGATGCCGCGAGCACGAGTTCTCTACGACCGTCTGTTACAGCGGCGTGACTTCTAGGCCATCACGCTCCGATGATAAGGCTACTTGACAGACGCCGGTACTACATGTGCGCCTTGGCACCGTTAAAGAATGACCGCTAATTTGTCTTCCCGATGCACGAAATGACCGCAACGATGACACTTGACTGATCATTTGATTGCTCGAGTATCGCTGAATTTTTTCTCACAAAGGAATGTCAAAGTAATTATTTGTTTATTCGTTTGTCGCACCAATGTGAGTAACGATCGCTGATCTTTGATGTATGGCTGGATGGTGGGTAAGCCTCGTTTGTTCGGAAAATAGTGTCCACGATTCGTTGACAGGAGCGACGCACATCGAACCCGGCCGATATTTATAGACTCGGCGGAATTGGGAACGCGCATACTTTCGCAGTGCAAGAACTGAGCGTATAAGTTTCTAACGATGCCAGTTTAGGCGGATTTTGAACGACGGTGCTGGAAAATGGTTTTCTGCCAAACCCATATGGAAAATCTTCTCCCACTATTGAATCCTATAATTTTTAGGGCTCCGTGGTGCATCTTTGATTTTAACGTGTTTTATAATTAGACAATGGGGAAACAGAACTGGAACAGCTTCGACATAGTTCGATGGAGTTAGACATGCGTAAAATGGAGGCTCGTGGACCGTCTAGTTATATACTGAGATCAGTTATAACAATCCATGCAGACCGCAGTACAGAGCAAATGGGACCCCACAGAAACTTAGTAACCATTCCGGCACCTGAATCATGTCCGTGAAACGTTACAACGTTCCCCCGATCCTAACCGCATTTTGGGACAAATCGTACCGTTTATTCATCTGTTTCGTGCCACGAGTGTTAAGGGTTTTCAAAATTTGGTAGCCTCTCACGCGTATATACTTCACTCCGTATAATCCATTATATAAAAAGCACCGGTAACGTCTGACGAAATCCGCTTTGTTCTTTGCCGTGTCATATCCGTTCCGGAACGAGTTAAGCAACGAGTCAGCCGTGTGGCGCCGCCGCGAACCGCGGAAAATGTGCGCCATTCGAGCGAAACTAAAAGCGGAACATTATTTACATTTTAAACATAGCGCAGGCAGGATTGCGCAAGAATATTCCTCGCCGAATTAACCGCACCCCGTCGGAACGGTAAATATTAATAGTGCACCGTATACGTTATTTAGATTGAGGTGAATTTTTCTCAGCGAGCGAAACTTTTAAGAGTTTTAAGGACATCGGGATGAGACGCGGCGAAAAACGCGAGCGCTTTTATAATTGCCTGCAATTTTTGCCGGCTCGCGCGTTAATAAAACAACGGCCCGTCAGCCCGCGTAAATCCGGTCGTTGCGTCGACGGGTAGTCGCACGTACAACTAAAACGCACAATACCGGTGCTTACTGAAAAGTGAATGGTAGTCGCTAAACTCGGGTAAACATGAATCACGCGCGGCATATACGGGTTAGTCGGGTTTGTCGAATCTCTATAGCACAAATGCATCATTGTCCCTCATTATCGCGTCGTCGACAATGATGATTGTCGATTGTCCAAGTACCCAAAAAACTAGCAAGTGTTCCGCGAAGAATAATGCCAATACTTTAATTAATACGTCTTAACACTCCCGTTATAATTAGTTATATAATATAGAGACAAAATATCATGAAAGTATTATGCCATGTAGGGTACCACAATTAGGCCTACAGCGCCATTATTCGATAGATATATCATGTTATTGTCCTCATTATAGCTGAATATGTCAGAGCTTATCGCATCATCAAAATCCAAAATAAAAATGGCAGTAAGACATAATATCACCTTTCGTACACTTTGCCCTCTCTTGATCCCTATTAGTGGAGGTCACGTCTCGGAACGTACAGATTTTATTTTAGCGAAAGTTGGCTCAGTTAGGTTAGGTTAGTAAAATAAGCAACTTCCCTCCCTCGCGGCACAGCAAGTAGTACATGAACTTTTAAAAGTATAGACGCTGGTGTAGGCACGTTGTTATTTGCCTACTTCTATTGCTATTTGACCATATTTTTTTACACTTCATTCGGACGTTTATATTGCGGCAAAGTTATATGATGCTGCATCAAAGTCCATGCGAAACCACGGTTTTAATTTTTTTTTTGTTTAGTTTCTTGCAGTCAACCAACACATAGAAGGTGAAGTGTCCGGTGATGTTTACATCGTCGATCAGAAATGAAAAATCTTAAAATTTCTGTAATTTATCAGAATAGTCTTTCAGATATCATCCTGAATTTTTTTGACGTTAGTTGAAAAGTAAACTTTGAATCGAAATGGCAAAACTACAAAAGCACGAATGAAGGAATTCAGCTGTAATACTGTAATACGTTAATACGCTTCAATCAATTATTGCGAATAACAATGACTTGGTAACAATTGTCAACGTATCGATGGGTACGACGGTAAAGAATAGTATACCGCTGCTGATCGGAGAGAAAACTTGTTGTGCACTCGGCCGTTGGTCGTTTATCAGTGAGAGGCACAGTTTCGCGATTGATGCCGCCCGTCGCGAGCCTCTTTGAAATTGCAATATTAAGCCTTTGATGTCACGGCTTTGATGTAAACGACATTCAAATTGTTTGATTTACAGGCAGCGAAGCTATAGACTGACTTAATCGGATAGTTGGAAATAACAATGGCAGAGTTCCCATCAATTACTGGTCTCTCTTTTTTTTTTCTTTTTTTTTTGCAGGGGATATTGAAACGACTTACGTCTGGATTTCTTGTCGAAAACTTTTATCTGATTCCTGTAAATATGGTTCATGAAAATACAATATTACACATTTTTCTATAATTAATTAATTAATTAATGAATTTCAAAAGCACTTTAGGCTAGTGAAAATTTTGCGACATTAGATAATTTTGATGTCAGAAGTCAACGCTCTTGTTGCCCGGGAAAATTCGCTCAAACATCTCGCAAAAACTATACACATTCCCGGTAGTGGCAATTTCGCTGATGCGAATCCCAGGTGCGTCGTACAAGATTCGGAAAATTGCGGAGGTTGACTTTGAAGCGGGTAACGAGTTTCGTCTAACAACTAATTACGGGGTTTGCGGGTGTAACCGAAACGGAAGCGATGAGAAGGTTTGTGCATATAGCCGCGCGTCGTCGTATAAGTCCAGATGCGGGCAGTAATGCAAGTGTAGAAAATCAGATGCTGGTGAATGCGCCAAAACACATATATAGCGACTAAAAAAGTGGGAATTAAATAAAATAAATAAATAAATAAAAGGTCAAAAAAGGAATCATATTTGCAGATGACGAATATAAAATAATAGTATTACAATAACAAGACATTATTTGAGAGCCGTCTGTTTCAACATTTTAACATTTAGAAAGAGATAAGCGTACATTGGAAGTTTAAAAAAGATTTGATCCCATACGCGCGCATTTCTTCAAAACCACGTTACATGATTTTAAGAATAATGAAACGTAGAGTATATTATGAAATTTCCATTTTCAGTCTTGGATTATTTTCAATTACAATAACCCCCCCGATAAATCAACAAATTCATAAGATTCAAAAAATAGGGTTTCTTTTCAGACGTGAGTTTTTCTTTAGCACAAATTTCTGACTCGAGCAAAGTGATACTTTATCGAAAATGGATAAACGCTTCTAGTTTTAAAAAAAAAAAAGGAAAAAAAAAGAAAACTACCAACGAGGATGGAGGTCGAGCGGCGGTAAATGGTTCTTATGCGGCAGTATTTAAGTGTGGAACGTCGAAGAACTTCAACGACAGAAAGAGAAGAAGCGTGCTTCGGGAAGGAAAGGGTACGGGGGTGGTCCATCGGCGCCCCAGAGGCGTTCGGCGATCTAATGCAAACAGAGGGGATAATGGAAAATGATTACTCACACCTTCTCGCCATCGTCGTCGTCATTGTCATTGTCGCTTACCTGAAACAACATAAAATAATTGCATTAGTTCGCCAACTCCTGCGCGCGATACGCCTACAACTAATGAAAAAAGCAAACGACAAAACTTCGGTGGAAGAAATAGTAAGAGAGATTTCTTTTAAAACTTGTTTCGAAGCTGCTGCCGGTCGTGACTGAAGCAAGTTTTGCGTAAAACTCTGTAATTAAAACAATTCGAGTGTCGCACGTTGATGAGAGACTCGAAAAATGATGATACGCGTCAATAATTCGCAGTGATTGTTGGATTAGATAGATAACAATGCATACACCCCTTAATATTCTTTGCCCTCACGAGTAGACCAAGTTCTCTCCATATTAAGGAACATGAATTTCGAAGCTGATATAGCATTTTCCCAAAAGATTTTTAATTCGTAAAGTGCATAAAGAGATTTCAGCGCTAAAATTTACTTTGAAAGACTTACCAACTTGACTGGATGAAAATTAATTACAACCCCGTCTTATTATGCATTTTTCTTTGTGCAAAGTTGGTTACTGTGGCTTAACTTGAAGTAATTAAATTCAGGCTTATCTATATGTTTCCAGTACGTCAAACGGCCGTGGTATTATTTTACAGGAAATTAAAATTAATAAACTATCCGAAATAAAATAAAATTATACGTTTTATTTCTTGATAGTGAATT
Organism: Trichopria nigra; assembly: GCA_030522945.1. Classification (NCBI taxonomy): domain Eukaryota; kingdom Metazoa; phylum Arthropoda; class Insecta; order Hymenoptera; family Diapriidae; genus Trichopria; species Trichopria nigra. Next base: position 24,389 of record JAPYZR010001323.1, on the reverse strand, counting down.
GTGTGTAATCGAATGATATACATTTGAGCTTTATATATAGTTTCCGCTTCGGTTTCCTTAAGAGTATTGTTTGTTGCTGGCCGGCCATATTCGCACAAAGCAAACTTTGGATATTTGTTCGATAATAAAGTCGAACATAAAAATACGCTAAAACACTCGAGTAGCGATACAAACACGTTTGTTGGCGTTACGTAGTCTCTGGGGTGTTTATCCAAGTTCTTAACTTTCGCGGATCTCTGTACGAAAGATTATATTTTATGGAAAAAAATGTAACAGACGATTGCGTGTTCATGTGTGAAAATACTTTCGGAGGCGTCATTCTTCCCGGTTCTACTCGGATAACAAACCCTGATGTTGATCCGCGTTCATCGCAAGACTTTTCCCTAGATCAGTGAAATTCGTCCCATGCACAGATAGTCATTTTCTGATACGGGAAAAACTAAACATTAAGAAGAGCCACAAGTCGACAGTATAAGAATGTACACAGTTCGATGCACAATCTGATTTAGCTGCATTGAGTAAGCTACGTCTCAACCGGCTAAATTGTAGAATTTAGTGATTGGAATTTATGGGGGTTTTAGCGGAAGATTTGGTCTCGTCCCTGGATCAATCGTTCAAGTTCCACTGTACACAGAAAAACAGTTTTGTTCCGTACAATCCTCTAATCCCGACAATCTATTTCCCATTCCTCGAAAATCCAATCCATGCCCCAAAGGTTAAACGTCATTGTGATTTTTCGCGTTATGCAAACCTATATATATATCGCGTAAATATATATTGTGTAGAGGATGCTTTATGCTAAACCAGTAACCTTAATATAATCCTTGAGACTTGTAGAATTTCGCCGTTATCGGTACAACAGCTGCGCCCATTAGCGTAACATATATTCCCAAGTCTAAGGGATTTTGCGCTTAAGTTAGATTAGGATTGAACCGTAAAGCGTGACTAGTTAAGCTTTATTCTTCAGATTAGATCAGCCTTAGAAATCGTGAATTCCACTGGCCGGGCCTCGAGTGGTCTGCTGAATTTATATTGCACGAGTGCGTTTAATGAATTCAGTAACTAAGTTCGAGGTATTTGTCGGCTATTGTTCCATGATCGTGCGACCTACTTCCAATATGTGGCGCTCTAAAACCTGCTTTATGTTACAGATTTCAGGCCAACTTTGCTTCGTTGGTGCTCTGAATAAAATATTCATTTGTTATTAGATCTGACCAAAGATATCGTAATAACCAGAGTTAACTCAGTCCCAAGCGCACCACAATGAATCACAGCGAAGTTAGCACTGTATATTCTTTTTTAAATATGTTTAGGAATATCAGACCGTAGGACCTACGCACAGAAGATAATCTCGTATCTGCACTTCTGTCAAGATCTGGTGTCACTCTCGAGGAAGTACTGTGCAATTATGCGATGTTGGGAGTATCACTTGTGCTAACATTTTGAAAATGATTTCGCGATGAAAGAACGTCGATGATGGTTAGTCCAAGTGTGAATTTTTTTTATTCTTTTTTTCTTTTTTTTTGTTTTGTAAAAGTGGCAATTTAAGAGGAACTAAATGAGCACTTGTTGTGACTTATGGTATACAGTAAAGTCCAAAAATAAAAATTCCTATTATAGGCGAGGTGGTGCAGCTTTTTACTGAAGGTATCGCAGCAGGTGTTGAACCTGAAAAAACTACCCGTACGTCTTTACGTAATGTCAAAATAAATGAACACGTCTGGAGAAGATTGATTTACAAAAGATTTCGGATAAAAATTCTGACGGTTGGACTCGACTCGTGTGACGTGGCAGAGCTGTGAAGAGTGAGAGAGAGAGAGATAAGTATTATCCGGTACAGAAGTGAAGCTATTGCCAGAGCAAACGGAAGAACTCCTGCGGGAGAATGACCCGGCCGGGCGAGCAGCTGCGTCTCGACGAGGGTAATCCATCTTCGTTGTTGGATAACCTATCCGCCGGTTTCGCTTGTTTGTCTCCGAAGACGGATAACGACCGCTGACCGTCGTTCCGTTGCCTCGACGTCGCGCGGAAGCAACGCGAAAGCGCGATCTTTCTTTCTCGGCTTTCCCGATTTTCTTGCGAAACACGACGCCCCTCAGGTAACTCGATGCAGAATTTTTCCCAATCATTCATACTTTCCTGCCGTGTAGATATTTTCTTTCACGCTAAATGGAGCTTTCCGTGCCATTTTAACTCGACCCGTGCTCCTTATCCTGATATAAACGTTTCCTATATTGGACGCGTAGAATTCTCGCTTTTTCACTATCGCATTTCACGCTTTGCGCTGAAAGAAAATCTTTTATTCTGCAGTTAAACACATTCTTACGTATCGAATTAAAGAATAACAATTCAATGCTATCTATAATTTCATTCTGTGTCGAGTCGTGTCCCGATAATGACGTCTACATATTCACTAGTCACTTCGCGAATTGTCGACGAGAAAAGATTAAACCGAAGGTAATTCGCCAGACATTGTATGAGAGATCAGCGATGATTGCTCGTGTATTTCGCTTTAGTGTTTCCCCAAGTTTTGCACTTTTTCCTCTTGCCCTTTATGCGACTTTCGCTAATTTTTTTTCCAGCTGGGAAAAGATGCCGCGTTCACAGAAGAGCCGTGAAAATTACCCCGAACGTGCACGGAGCAACACGGAGAATTGGTTCAGAAGTTTATCGAGCGTTGCAATGAGCGGCCACCCAGGAATCGTTAAGGCGGCAATGTTTCGCGGTTGCTGTCGGAAAAAGGAACAAAGAGTATAGCAGTCGAGCACCCCGATCAACATCTGTGATGATGCTTCCCAAAGAAAATTATCGCACTTACGTATTTGAACATCGTCTCGCATCACCAATACCAGACATTGTCAAGATGGGGAATGACAGAGAGAGAGAGAGAGAGAGAGAGAGAGAGAGAGGTGGTGGGGGGCGAAAAAGAGAGAAAAAAGTCCGACGTACTCTTTCCGGCGCTAAACGAGAGTCTGAAGGCATTTTTCATTCGCGCGAATGGCGAGAAACCGCAGAAACGGAGATGAGCGCGGCAAGCAGTTACAAAGAACGAGGGTACCACTTATTACTTATTACGAGAGGCGAAGGAGGCAAACCCCGACGAGAGGTTTTCCGAGGCTGATGCATTCTACTTGAGAATACGAGGCCGGTGGTGTGCACGACGAGAACGTCGTCTCTTCGCTGCAGGTTGCGTCACTCCCCAAAACTCGAGGTTATGCGCAACATATTTTTTCGATATTATCCGAGATCTTGTCTTTCCTGTAGAGCTCTCAAATGCCTAAGAGCACCGTATAAAACACCAGTCAGTGCCTGACGACGTGAACTTCAAACTCTACGGCAGTAGTGTTCTTACGTCGTGCCGAATTTGATCATCTCAATAGAGGCCATTTAAGAGCACCACAACTCGAATGGAACTTGATGCAAATTATTCTTCTTTATTATACCCTGTCTTGGAAACTATTTTTCACTCTAATAAATATTCTGTAATCCTCGTACTACCAACAAAAACTCATAACTCGAATTCTAGGGCACGTTTTTCAACACCTTGCTACGAGTGCTAACAACGCGTGTGCCGAGGCCGTAAGGAAACTCTGCGTGCTAAGTACGTTGGCCAGCAGATCGCTATTTATCGTGCCAGTCCACTTTTCACCTACGTTAATTACCAGATTTTACCTCCTTTTTCACTTGCAACTGGACCGAAACTATTCGCGGAAACGTATAGATCAACTCCACGACGTACAGTTATTATGCGCGTAATTTCTGATTTTTGATGAGTCGAAGGTGTGAATCGCGCAGACGCGCATCGCATGTCAGCGATGTTGCTGCAATCGTTATAATATTATCGTTATCGATAATGCAAAGCTTCGGTTATGGTAAGAAGTGCCAAGGCGCAGATACTTTATGAGCACGCAATCATTAACCCGGATAAAGGAGGAAAGAAACGCTGGAACATTTAATCTACGTAATCGCCAATTAAGCGTGCGAATGGGCTATTGTTTGCCTTGGTTATTACGAACGAGGCTCGGGAAAATTGGGAAAATTTGCGGACCTCAGGGGGATTCAGACGCAAACCGCCTTCGTTCTGGTTAAGCGGCGAGCGTGCGATTCACTTAATACGACGGCTACTTCCAAAACAAAAGAAAGAAAAATACTTGTTTTTTTCAACGCTATACAGTTCCGCTTAATACTCGGCCATTAGCACACTCGCGTTGCAGCAAGGTTGTATTTTAACGAAAGAACAACGTCTGAAAAGAGCATCGCGTGAAAGAGAGAAAGAGAGATAGAGAGTGAGAGAGAGAGGGAGAGGGAACAAATTATCAAGATGCATTGATGTTTATGCGTACACGTGACGCGCGTAGAGCACGATGTATATAATATGTACAACTGAGGAACTTACCCGACAATTTACATAATCAAATTGCAGCAATTATTTACCTATATTTACATATATCAGTTTAGTTCAACTGTGCTTGACGGCGTATTAACGGGTGCAACATGCGCAAATGCGAAAGATGAAGCCCCGCACACGGGTACATAAATCAGCCAGAGATGTTGAATGCGAGTCATACATTACGCAACGCATCGCGCGATTATTTACGCTTTTATGAGCTATTCAAGTAAATCTTTATGTACTTTTAACTCGTGAAATCTTCTTCGATCCCTTAAATTTTGAAAATACTACGGGCAAAAAGATAATTGTGTGCGTCTTGGTTGCTTTTTTTTCTTTTTTTTTTCTTCTTTACAAATTATTTAGAACTAGTGCGCTAAAGCAAAAACCGAGAAAGCGAGAGAGCATGTAAACTCGATGCTCCAATCCCGAGAGAACCAATTATCGAAGCCGTTCGTCTGAAATCGTAACGTCCGCGAATAGAATTTTCCTCCAGTGAAAATAATTGCCCGTAATAAATCACATCGTCTTCGGGTATGTTTCAGACTTAATGTGTGCCAGACCTTTCCGTTTCGTTCCTTATCTCGTCGTAAGGAAAGAAGAAGGAAATATTATTTTCGAGATATATTTTTGCCTGACGCGACAGAACACCGAGGGTTTGTTACGTTTGCTACAACTTCAGCGTCCTTTCGATTGGTAGAATTTTTCCACTCGCGTGTGTGTATTTCCCTTCTGGCGTAAGCGCCAACAGCTTGTGGCGTGGAATTTCGACGTGTCCTTTCGTCTGTGCGAATTTCGAGATAATCTTCCAAGTACGCGGGATATATACGTGCGGTGTGTACGTAAGCACGTTAGGTGTTCCTCCTCCTGCAGCTAAATAGAACGAGAAAATCCACGTTGCGAATATACTCCCTGGACGGTATTAAAGCGTCAGGATAGATTAGAGACGCGGCGTTAACCCCGCAATGAAGCAGCCGGTAAAGACTCTTGCTCTTTTCTCTTTCTTTTTTTCACTTCTTCCTCCCCTTTTTCTTCTTTGCTCGTTTTTCTTTCACTTTCGCCCTTTCGCTGCCTCGTACTCGTGGCGACACTCCACCAGTTTACCGATAAGAGGTCCGACAACAGAGAATTATATATATGTTCCCTTCTTGGTCTTCTAATTTTAAGGGAAGTTGGTAGGGTAGCTCGCCTAGGATTACGGCCAGTTGGGTTTAGAATGCAGAACAAGTTCCGACTTCTGAAGTGCTTAATGAATAATGGTCACGCTGCAGTCGAGAAGATTTGGTCTCGAGCGCCATGTAACCGCCAAGCAAGATCATTCTTACTCCCTCGTTCACTGCTTACCCCGACCGCCGTTTCTCCCTTGCCATCTTATAACCGGGGCGGACCGCATAAATCTCAAAGGACTCGAAATCCGAGGTGCTAGCACTCCTTCCGAGTCTAGTTTTCGCATTACTCGCACTCCTAGGTCTAGGAATATACGGAATCGCACGCGTCGCGAAGTTTGTTTCGGATTATCAAAGTTAGTTGGCCTTCTTGCGGCTAAATTCTGAATTACTACTCTCGGCTTTCGAGTTCCGTGTGGGAAATTTACGTGAAAGGAGTTTGGGTTTGGATGTGTCCTTCCGTTTCGTAATCTCCCTGAGATTTAAGTGTAAGTGGTATTATTGAATAACGCGTATCACTAAAGAATATCATTTTTTGTTGTTTTTTTTTTTCAAAAATGCTCATTTGACATTCTTCCAGACCAGTTCAACAGTTCGACAACAAAAATAAGCTCGAGCAAAGAATCGCTCGAGTAAAATATCTGTACCTTCAACCCCTTGTGCAATCCTTTGCTCAGTTAGCTTCCTCCGATTCAGTTTCGTTTAACTTTGAAACTGAGCACCAATTAAAACTAGACAGTGTGCAAGAAAAGTCTCGACCGTTTATAACGCTCACAAGCCAGCGGAGGAGGGCGCGCGGCAGGAGGTCGGAAAAAAAATTAAGAATTTGCTCGACAGATAATAAAAAGTTGGCCGGAGTTTCTCGATTTTCGAGACGGAAAAAAGTGACTCGGCGCAATTTGAAAGACTCTCGGAGCGCTGGTTCATCGGAAAAAAGTCCATTGGCGCCCGAAACGTTTCGAGGCCCACTGGGAGTTCCCGAGCGTCCCAAGCGCCGGACTTGTAATACGAAACTTTCGCCGGCAGTGGAGTTATACGCGGAAGTATGACGATATATAGTGCGGAGTTATTGCGTGGCTACCTTATTGAAGTTGTGCGAGGGGGCGCGGTTTATAAATAGTGTGCTGCCACTGAAGGATCTCACGGGCTGGTAGGAGCCAAAGGAGCGACACTAAACTATTCCGTGACGGAGAGCCATACGAAAGGACACAATGGACGGACACGCGACCCGATAAGGAGGATGGAACGCAGCCGAAGACGGAGGTGAAGTTTCCAACGACACATTTTCCAGATTGAACACTGCAGGATGATAGCGAGAATTTTAAAAAGGTTAAACTCTTTCAACCTTGTAAAGCCGAGATCTCTCTGATGAGTGACGTGTAATTTGGCGAGTAACGTCGAGTTTTTCGAGAAAACACGATTTTCCGTAAATTACGCAAAGTCTTTGTTGGCAACAGATGGAAAACTTACGCCAAATCGAGATCGCACGAATGAGCCAAAACTACTTATGATTTTTTATTTATTGTTTTGCTCGCAAAAATAAACAGAACCACTTATCCTAAACCGCATTTATCCACTTTGCTATGGGAAGACTGTCCTGGTTAATGTAGGATTTTCCTGAAGAAGTGTTTTTGTAATTCCGAACTAATTAAGACAAATGCATTTTGAATTTTTTTGGACCAACTCTCGAATGTGTCCAACTATTCTAGGATCATCAACCAGGGAACGAGGGAGTCTGGGATGGAGAGTCTGGGACTATTTAGTCAAGCGGACCGGTAACGTAAGTTACACAGGATTAAAGAATAAGGTGACCAAATATTAATCGATACTCTTTCCCTAGTCTCGACAAATAAGTACCAATTTAAAAAATAATTTTAGGAGGTGAATGACTGGAGGTTCATTCCTCAGCAAATATAAAAACCCGATGTCTGGCGCAATAAAAGTCTGCGCTGCAATTGCGATAATCTCGTAAGGACAATACGGAGCTTCATTCCTCAACGTCTACCCGCATTTATCATTCGTTTGCGAACGCAGCATCGTATAAAGAGAAAAATGCGAGGATCGCACCCTAGCGCGGCGATGCTTTTTGCCCCCCCCCCCCTGTTCCCCTCTATTTATTAAAGCGAGCTCGTAGCTTGTCGCTGCCTAATCCATTTTTGCGACCTGCTTCGCGTCTAACGAGAGAACATCTAACGTAATCGGGTTAACTATGAAGTCGGAAGCTGCGTTTCCTAGCCGATGGCGAAGCGCGCACCGTGGGCTGACGCGAGCTTGGACGGCCGACGAGACGTGGGATTTTGAAACGAACGAGCGTCGCACATGTGCCGCTTTTTTGTTCAGTGTTTGCGCCACGGCTTTAATTTACTTAGCGATGCGCGAGTAATAAGCTCGTACAGAATTTGCCTCTAATCCGTCGAGGATAATCGCTAACGTGGAAACAAACAACGAATTTTCCTGCCGTGATCGGAGGCCCTGGACTGTCGTAACGGCGCCCCATGTTCATCATCTGCCTGTCTGTCCAGGCGTTTGGACATATTCTCGTGACGAGATAATGCAAGACTGTACATAACTGTATGTACGTGAACGATGTGCTGGTTACCGTAACAACGAGAAAGCACAAACACGACGATGCACCAGAGCCTCGTGGCGCGTTTGTGCAATTGATAGAATGTAACAATTGTTTCTGTCAAACTACAAATTTTGAAAATGACTTGTCAGATCAGAACAATAAATGAGATAGCTATTTATTATATATAATTTTTATTATCTTTCCCGATAAACATTTTGAACGTTGGGTGGAACGAACGCCCATGGTTCTAGAATTATATATGTAGCCTATTAGCAAGCACTTTCTGTGACATGATCGCCACCCTTCGGCTTCTTGTTCACGTTTAAAAGGATTTGCCGAATAAGACCACCTGACAAATACTTCAATTATACAGAACTTTCTGTTTCGTGTAATGTCAAGTTTCAGAATATGAATTTTTAAACCAAACAATTAAACATTCTCTCTTTTTCTTTCTCTTGACTTTAAATTACTTCCTTTGGATTATTCGAACAGTCTTGGTGAATATTGTAAACCCAAGATGTCTTTCTTGTCGCACGTTACATGACTGAAAGTGTGGTAAAATCGTACTTTTATATCATAGTAAAATTTATACTTGATACTATCTTGACATTTTGGAACTGCTTACGCTTTGCCTCTGAGGAAATATTAACGTTATTATGTAAAAATTTGCCAGAAAATGTGAAGAACGGAAAAACTTGATTTTTGTCTTGGTTGGTCTGTGTACTGTTTTACTATTTTCTTTCATCAGACACTTTGCTATAGTTTGCAAACATCTCGGTTGTACATGTATCATTTATAAAACCAATTCATCACGACACCCTTTACCACGCAGAATCTTTTCGACCAATTCCAGATCTTCTTTTTTCCAAAATCTTTTATATATTCGACAGGTTTATTGGCAGTACGTTCTACGATACTACCTTTAAATTAATAAATAAATCCAAACGTCAATTGAAATCTATTACTGTGATAATAAAATTCCCTTTCGAGATTCAATTCGCATCTGTTAATAGCCGAGATTAGTGCGTCTGTAAGCGAGTACTGTATCAGATAAACGACTCTCAACGTATTGGCAAAAAGTAGGGCCGTAAAGATGACCGAGGGAAGAAATTGAACGACTTTCGAGTGATTCGTATTCGCCGCGTATGCGCGAATTAACGACGGAGCGGCTAGTTATGGGCGAGTTATAGATTGCCCTGCGCGAAAAGAAGCGAACACGGATTAGGAAATAAAAGGGACGGTGTGGATGTAGGAAGGGGGGGGGGGGGGGGGGATAGATCGATCGATTGATCGATACGCGAGTTCGGCCTGCAACGGATCCGCTGGCGAAAGATTGATCGGAATTCATTTCTGCGACCCTCAGCCATTAGCAGTGCAATCGTAGCGAGCGCAGCAAATGCTGGACATCGATCATCTCTGTCGCCGTACGTATAAATGCGAACCGCCTGTGGCTACTGCTGCGTGAGCGAATTAATAGAATTGTCATGGAAAATAAAGGGAAACATTTTTACAGGCCATTTTTCCCCCGTAATTACCAATTTATCACGTTAATTATCGCGATAGTTCAGAACTTAACCTTGCCTTCGCATTCTCGCGTGTTCGCTCTCGCGTTGATAAATCTCGCCGGGCCGGGAAAAAATGACGAGGCATCCGTGCATAGATTCTTTGCTCGCAAGAGAGAGAGAGGGAACACGGGCGAGCCTTCTCTCTTTTTAACATCCATTAAGCAGCCTCGTAAAATTTCAGCGAATATTATCGCGCTACGAAGAAGAAAAGCGTTACGGATAAACGTATATCACGCAACGCGCAACGTGGTTTCTCGTGGATTACGAAAAACAAAAACGAAAAAATGACCGGGGTAATTCACGGAATACATTGTTCTACCGTGTTTTATTGGTTTCCATTCGATCTCGCTTGGTCATTTGCTTTATTCTCCAGTCGATTACTTCCTTTTTGCGCGCTTTCGTTTCTGCATTAACAGAAAATTATGACCATTTATTAAATGTTTATGTATACCCAGTTGAAATTCGCTTTCGCAAGTGTAAAGATATTTTTCTTTCGCGCGTTCATATTTGTTCGTGAGTGTTCGTAACGCAATTTTCAAAAACTCAATAACATAATGTTTCGATATAATTAGCAGCTTTACTCACATAAAAAAAAAAAAAATATATATGTAAACGTAAATTAGTCATATTAATTCAATTCCACCCGATTCTTAGATTATTTTATTATTATACATTTTCCCCATCCTTAGTAATATAATTTGGCTCCATTTAACTTTCATTTCCGTCTTCCACTTAAGCTCCTCATTAAAATATCATTACCATTGCTCGACTGGCAAAAAAGCATGTTGTAATTAATGCGCGAGCGTGAAATGTCTGATACTCCTGCGTTAATCCTAAAAACAACGTGTGCAAGAAAAGATAATGAATTCTTTTAACTTTTCGCGGCTTCACTTCATATCTCGCAGTGATCGCGTTACATCGTTCGTGTTGGAGCCTCATTACGCCACGCGTCCTGCGCCCCTGGTATAACCTTATACGCTGGCAACCTCCAATCAATGTTAGGTGGCTGTTTTGGCTGTTGAGGGTAGACCGCGGAAAAGTTATTCCCGCCCTCGTAACAAACGTTTGGTAATAGTGGAGAATTCGTGTCTAACGACGTACCGCCTGCTGAATAGTGATACAATCAAGCTTGACCTCTTGTCTTTTACGCACCGAGAGTTAAGCTGATCTCCATGCTGCAATGGGATAACGAAAGAAAGTTCGTTTTCTCTGTTCTTTGTCTTTGGTGTTAGGATTCGAGCGTTCCACCGCTTTACAGTTTCCTGAAGCGCAAAGGTCTCAATTATTAGACCGACAACATTCCGGCAAACTTAGAATGCAGGAAGGCCAATTAGAGGTTAATATAAAAATCCTATTTAAGCTTTTTTTTTTCCAAGACTGACAAGCGAATCCCTCCCGGATCCCGTTCGACTGACATCGACCGAGACAAGGATTTCGCGGGACCCGAAATCGACCTCTGGATTGAACACGCGATTTATCTGGTTCTCGCGTGCACCGGTCGCGGGTCGAAGGGCGTCGACAGGGTTGTTGTAACGGTGCCCTCGGTCGTTAGGATCTGCCGGCTAATCCCCGTGCTCGAAATGTGCAATTGCGTTCTAGCCTTCGATGTCGCACGCACCGGTAATCCCGACAATCTATTCGCGCATTATACGCGGATCCACCGTGAAAAGTGTTTGATAACATTGATTACATATGCGCTATAAAAATTAAGTTTTTTTTTTGTATCTATTGAAGAATTATATAAAAGAAAAAAAAAAAAAAAAAAAAAAAAAAAAAAAAAAACACTAAATCAGCAATAATCACGACTTTGCGCTTTTTACGTCTTGGACAAAGCCATACAAAAATAATTTGCATGTGTATTGTTGCATTTGCCGCACAACAATAACGATGAGATAAAGGAGGAAATGTAGAAAGGGAGTATAATAGACTGACTCCATAGAAATCCTTTAGGGCGGAGGCAAATAGAGACGATGAAAGATAGAAAGGAGACGACGGGAAGGGTAAACGAAAATAAAAGCGAACCCGAATGGGGGGTCGGGGGAAATGCTAGGGGAGAGCACGAGAGCGGTACGGGAGTATTTCGGCCAAGTTTCGTGTACTTCGCGAGACTAAGCAGCGATCTCCGGGCTATTTCCGCGCAATCTCGTATACGCGGGATAACCAGATTGCGGAATAACTTGCGCCCCATGGAACTTCGAATATGCCGTTATACGAGGAAAATCGGAGGGTGAGATATATATAGCGAGCCGCCGCCGCCGTCGACGATTCCATTCCGAAAAGTAAAGTGCAACGTTTCGCTGATACGTGATGGGAGATCAGGATTCACGTGCTGCTTATCTTTTCGCGCTGGATTCATTTGCTAAACAACGCGTGACCCGTTTCCAGAAATGGAATGCATTGCTCCATCTGTTGTGTATTACACATCGACATCGGTACATCGCAAAGCCTAATGACTGTTGAAGCAAATCAAGTTACATTCAATATCAATTATGTAAACAAAGAGGAGCTGAATTCAGTAGCTCCTCCATTATTGTCAAAGCGACGTGATTGAACGAGAAAGGACTCCGCTAATGTTGCGCTATCCTTCGAATCACCTCTTTTTTTCTCCTATCGTATTTTTTGTTTTCTTTTGCTATTGGTTAAGAGATTTTTATCACAGACACAGACTTCCCTCGGTTGGACATGTATCTATTATAAGACGTTTCCCTCGCAACCCCAATCCCCGTATGCTTCTCTTCTACCTTCGGATCTTCACCATTCTAGAAACACGAAAGAGGCGTGACAAAAACCATTCGATCGTTCATGGTACCGATGATGACAATGCGACGGAGGTATCGTAGACCGAATTTGTCCAAGATGACATTATTCTTATCGTTTACTTAATGTATTTCCTGACTGCTTGTTGAATAATTTTCTTGATTATCTTTAATCTTCTGTCCACATTATTACCGTTGGATACGACTTTCCGTAGATATTAATGATTTTATGAGTGTGGTCCAATGTATTACCACTCCACGTTGAGGCTGACCACAACGTAAACATTTCTGCCTATTGTAACCAATAATGGGAAATGTGTTTCATATGCTAAACGATGATTTTAGGGAAGTCTAAAGGTGCGCATTACACTTATTCAAATTGAAGTGCAGGGAATACACCGTTTCAAATCTCAATATTTAGACTTTACTTCATACTCACGACTATAGGAGCTAGTTGGCCATCTGTACATGCAAACACTCACCTGAAACAAACGAAACAGAAATATAGTATAAGTTTAACCAAAGTGATTGGAATAAATGCAATTCTGCAAGTCAACATTTCTTAAAATGTAAGTAAAACCGAAAAGGAAAGAAATCCTATTCCTTCCTCTCATAGTTCCGCGATGGAACTGAAAATTTTAATTCGTTCTTTAGTTTTGAATAATAGCCGAGAATTTCGTATGAAGATGTCCGTAGAACAGACACTATCAGAAAAAGGATCGTAAATACTAACGTAGATTTTGAGAATGGTGATACTACGACGTGGTGACCCGACGGAAAAGAGTACTGTGAGGATTTATCGCCGGACACTCTGATCCCAGTTAAGGAAACTAAAAGATTTATATCCTTCGAACGAAAGAACGGATGGATAATCGAGGAAAACGACTATTGATATTCCGATAGAAAAAAAAAAAACTACAACAAAAACTAGAGAATACAGAAATGCTGAAAGGTAGCCGTAGTAATAAAGGAAAATGCAAGCGCATCAGAGATATTTAGAATGAAAAACAAAGAAACACCTCGAACGAACGACAGACAAAGAGCGAGAAAAGTGCAACGCGAAAAACAGTAAAATAAGAAACAAATAAACGGCTGAACAAAAAAAAAAAAAAAAAAGAAAGAAAAAGCAATAGAAGAAAGAGAGCATCACTGCCGCTTTCCAGTTGGTTACCAGAGCAGTGGTACGGGATGAGGATGTGTACGAAGCCGGTGCAAGGTTCTCTGGAACCTCATCAGGCGTTATCGTCCTATCGGGCGAGCTTTTGAAATTTATTGCCGGCTATTAATTCCTTCCTAAGGGAAAAACCACTGACACGCAATTTTGCGATGAGCTCGGCGCATGACAAGATCTCGATCGAACCGAAGGAGGTATTCGAAAGAAACAAAGAGACAAACGGATGAAGAGGGGGAGAAGAAAATGGGCGGCCCACGGCGAGGAACGAGAGAGAAAGGGTCAAGGATCTCGCGAGACTAACCCGTCTCCCCTGTTATCGCGATCCAAATAAATTGACAGCATTCATAAATCTGGATGTGTACGAGTAATTGAATAGGTATCGTAGCAGCGTTCGGCGCGCAGATGGCCTCCGCGCCACAGCTCCATGCTCGTCAAACGGCGAAGCGTCTTCGTAATTGGATCTTGAAATAACTCTTATGAATCCTTTCTAATTTCTCGTCTATTCCTATGCATTCGACGAAACTTGTTTATACAAAAAAAAAAAAAGAAAGAAAGAAAAAGAAAAGACTCAACCGGATTCGAGTTGTTGACTGCCTTACGTAGATTTCAAATCTCTCTGGAGGTATAACGCGAGGTTATCGATTATTTCCAGTACCACGTACAATTAATGATATTTTCGCAAAAATCTAAACGGCTGCAGTGGATTTATTGAAAGTGTTTTCACACTCATCCAAGTTTTCGAATCATCAGAAAATCGTGTTAATCCGGCGCCAGGTCTATTAGATTATAAATTGTACAGGCGGAAACTCGCTAAAAAGTTGCCTTATCTAATTGTAGAACCCTGTATGGGCTGTAACATCTGTGAAGCTTGAAATTCATTACATGATGTTCAACAACGTTGCTGACATAGGCGATACCAAATGCAAAACGAATTGAAACGTACGTTGGAAACATTTACAACTGTGCTAATAACAACATTTATATTATTATTCACTCTAGTTAATTCTTTTGGGGTTTCGTTTCCAATGGTAAAACAATTCTAGTTTTTAGGTAGTATCGTGGAAAATCCTAACAGGGCGCCGCCGCAAAGAAATGTCATCGCTTTTTACTAGTCGCTTTCAAAATTACTACATTTCCTGTGAAAGGGTATACGTCGCATTTTCACGATGCTGCTTTGATGATCGTCGGTTGATATTAAGAACGTAGCCCCGCAGGGAAGTGTGCTCGAAACAGATAATATCTGGCTAGGATATGTTACCTCGACGATGAATGCAATTGGTCGGTATCCATCGAAACCAGTTTCTAATACATTCTGCAGAGTGATCCAGAGCGAACTATGTATGTATCGACATAATGCCGCTTTCAGATCGACAGTCTGGCAAATTAAATAATCCGAGTAACTGTAATTGCCACGTGCACGTACGTTATTGGGACATTCTGTAATGAAATCGGTGCGCGCGTTCATCCGATAATTTCGTGTAATCGACACTCAATCGAACGCGAGGAATATAATTAATTGCATTTAAACGACAAGCGTGTATGTGGGAAAGAGCAAGGGCGAAAGCGAGAGGTAGATAGATAGATAGATAGAGAGAGAGAGAGAGAGCCTCCAAGTATTTTGAAATCCACGCGAAGAGCAGTAACGAAAATACGCCGTTGTCCCAATTAGCCTTTTGAACTTTCCTTTATCCAATTAGTTTCAAATTAACAGTATTATTGGTCTCGGTTCAGCATCTTCCATTGAAAATCGATTCTTCCATTGAAGAACGACGATAGTAGCAGAAAGAGATTTCAGCAACAGTAACCGTACCGATGATTCTGCAGTTGCGGGCAGATACGATCTTCTCAGAGTACCGAGTTACTAGCCGGAATGACATTGTGCACTGTTGTTGAATGTAGTGCATGGAACAGACCTTTATGGGGTATAAGAGATCGAATAAGCCGGGTAATGACAGTTTAAAAATTTCATCGACTGAAATTGCTCCTACAATGTATACGTAGCATCTCCTCGGTCCATTGTAAATTATGTGCTCCAAGATTCTGATTACACCTTTGACCTACGTATAGTCTAAAGACAATATTTATCCATAGGCCGGGCATACGTGCAAATCGGATATAGAAAAAAAATCGAGGGGAATTTACTTAAGAATACCATCCAGAATTTGTTTGGTAATCATTCCAATAGGGATGAAGATAAAGACACCTGTAATTTAATGAAATTATCAGAATGTGCGAGGGCTACTGCTCCCCTGTCAATCAATGTCCGGTTCGCTTTGCGTGTCTAATGCTTCCTACACGTCGAGCGACCTAGCTCGCGGTGGTATCCTGCGTCTGCCTTTTTTCGGCTCCGTTGTTCTCTTTGCATCAGTTGTCTTTTTTTTTCACCATCCTCGCCCCCTACTACTGTCCAACAGGGATTCAAACCACTCAATTACAGTATAGCCGGCAGCTTAAGATCAGACCGGTAAAGACCCGAGGCGACGCACGAAATGAGTGAACGCCAAAGCCTCCGTCTTCTTCAGTGCTCTTTCACACTATCCTCTCTCCCTCTCTCCCCCTCTCTCTGTCTCACTTTATCGCTCTCGCGCGCATTTTACATTATCTCCCCTTGTCGCGTTTTCATATTATCGATCGTGGATCGAAACCGTGTTCCACTATGCGTTTTCACAAAGACGAAGATGCCGAAGATATCGGTTGGCAGCAGCGAAAAAAGGAAAAGGGTGGCGAAACTCAATACATAAAGCTCTGGACGTTAAAGAAAACCGAACGATAGCACGTTTGATGAGCTCGTGTCGAATCGACGGCACTTAGCACCGCGTGTCATAAATCGAAACATTATTACTAACGCAAAGAAATTCATCATATATTATTATCAGACCTCGTGAATAACGAGAACGGACTTTTTATCATCATCATCCAGCGTTATTTAATATTCTCTGCTGATATCTTTCTATACTGTAACTTTCTATATAGGCTTCACCTTTTTTTCAGCGCATTTATTCATTTTTCGACTATACTTTTTCGTCAGTAAAATTGCTCGTTCAGTTATTAATCAACTTTCAAGGTATTAATTGCCTTTTGGAGAATATGTTATCGATAAACTGAAACCCATTTTCACCCGTCATTCTTGTGAGTGACGGGTGAAAGCCAGTAATAGTTACGAGAACTCGTATCAAGCTCCGGCGAGTGGATAAATCCATCCCTAATCGGACACTTAGAACAATGTCTTTCGATGTTTCCGCTTATCTTGTCGTTGAGATCTTCGCGAGGCACCGCGTGATGCGTAATTTATTCTGATCTTTTGATCAACCATTTGTTACTATCTCTTAGTACCTTGCTATATCAACCTCAGCTTCGCCCTGTTTGATCCGGTTTAATCCGTAAAACTCGTCATCGACTTTAGCACTTTCTTACTTCAATTTTTCTTAAACATCCACAGAGTTTAGTTTCCAATTTAGCAACGTTAAATCGGGAGGCATTCAAACGTTATTTCGGTGCGAAGCCGTCGAGGCGTCGCGTATAGATAAATCCGTTCCTAATCTGAAACACTTCGGAGGATTGCTCTTCCGGTATGCCACGGTTCGTGCAGTGCCATTAGCGACACGAAAGAGCCGGCTATTCAGGAAATTGGTCCATCTCGTTCTTGCTGCTTCCATGGACGACGTCGGCGGAGGTCTACGTGCAATCCCCTAAACTGACGTATTCATTGCCGTTCCTCATTAGAGTTTACGACGCGGCCTTTCTGCGTCGGTGCGTGTTCCCAGGTATGGGTCATCGTGCTGGGTATTGAAGTCGCACGCTGTAGCCTCGCGATATTGCACATTGTTCCAACGGCGAGTGCATGCACGGGCAGGCGAGAAGACGGGGGCGTCGTGACTCTCTCGGATGAATAACGCCTGGATCGATGCAACTGAAGCGAGAGAGATAGGTCGGATGAAATTGAATTCAGATATAAGGCGATAATGCACTGCGGCCTATCGATCGCGCGATTACACAATGCACGTTGTATATGCGGGAACAAAAGGTTTTGTGATGCAAATGTGCCGCGGTGCCCTGCAGCAGTGGCAGCCGTAGCGATGGGCCGCCGTGGAGTCAACAACACCAATGGCAAATCGAAGCGTGGTCCAACATTGGTTTTAATGCGAGAGATAAAGTGCCTCTTACGAACCTTTTGATAGTTTGCCTCGCGGTTCAGTTCTTTACCTGTCGACCGTATCTTTCCATTCTTCGTTATAATTACGTCGCGTCCCTCCGACGATTGCCGCACATTTGAATATGTTGCCAATATCCCTATTGTCATGGCAACACTCGACAATTTGTAAAGATTCAATAATTGCGGATGTTTAAAAGTTCCGCTAACCTTTCGCTCTATCGGCTTTATGAATAGAATTTGTGCGCGCCAAGTTATGACTTGCAAAGCAGAAGATAATAATAGTATAAGAATCGACTGAAGTAATCCAACTTTTAAACTAATTGCAGAGAGTCACGGGCAGGTTCGTGCTCGTAACTTACTTCTACGTTTATTCGAGCATTCGTTTTGAATGCATTGCGAATACCAGCACGTCAAATTCTCATATCTTAATCATCTAAAATTTCTTAATTTTTTCCATCACTTTACGGAATAAGTAGTTTAGTAACACGAATGGGCACATACGAAACTGTCAAGCGCACACTTTCGTCGTCTTTTGATGATAAATACCAATGAGAAGCGCGAATATATATATATATGTATAATTATATTCTCTTTGTCAGTACAACTGCGTTACTAGTGCTGCACGTGAGTTTAGTTATATGAAAGCTTTTCGGAAATAGCGAAATAATTATCGGCGGATGTCTGTCGTGAATACATTACTGAACGTTGTTTGGGACGTACAATTGTACGTTTCCAGAGGAAAGTAAACACGCCCCGCATAACATTCAGTTAAATTAGCTGATTGAAAGTAAATGCACGTGTTGTTTACATAGCCGCTCGGTTGGCATTCAACACTGCAAGTAAAACAAAAATTATACTGGCGATAACAGTACAAAGCATTGCTTTTTTCTTGTAGCTCTTTTGCACCTATATTCATTTGTTTACAGACAACTGAAATTCGTTATAAACGATGGAGGACTTTGACGCCGAAAACAAGTAATATTTCACAGACAGAAATCACGCGGAATTATTGTTCCATAAACAATATTTGACAGTACGATTGAAATCACGTCGATGGTTATCTATGAATGGTCTGCCAATAAAGCGTGCGCGTTACGTGTGTCCTTATTATAATATAAACAATAATGACAAATCATTAAATAACGAAACGAATAGAATGACAATTTACTTTTCAACACATAGTTACAGACAATTTAACAGTAGACACATTTCATTTTATAACGTCTCGTAAACCGATTTTGAAAACACGCGAATTTTACATTCAATAGAAAAATTTCATTTCTCGAAGCACTGGCATTCAAATGCAGCCGTACAATTTCGTTATTTCGCTGATCCTGATCCTCTTTAAAATCAGTATTTTTATGTACTTTCATTGTTAACAATAAATTGTTTTTTTTTCTTCTTTTTTTTTTTAATCTTAAATAAGCGAATTATCAAAGCGAATAGAACCCATCCCAACGTTTATCATTGAATTGATTCAAAAGCATTATTAATAACAATAGTTGCTTTCCAAATTTCGAAATCTGATTCGTAAAGTGAAAAATACACATGCCAAATATCAGATAAGCTCAC
The DNA here is from genome assembly GCA_030522945.1 of Trichopria nigra. NCBI lineage: Eukaryota > Metazoa > Arthropoda > Insecta > Hymenoptera > Diapriidae > Trichopria > Trichopria nigra. The sequence continues at coordinate 5,047 of JAPYZR010001323.1, read as the reverse complement.
AGACGCAGACAGATACGGCATCATAGCATGCGCGGTGGTTGGCGTCAGCTTGAAAATTGGGCAGAACGGAGGAACGATAGAGCGCGATTTAACGTTCGGAAATCCGGTTCGTTTTTACGGCGTGCGTGACGATTACTTATCTGCCTTCCTTTGTCTCCCGCGCTCTCTTTGCCGCGATCTCGCAGGTCGCCGTGCTGGCGACAACCCAGTTTTCCGAGTGCCTTGAGGCGACTGGGAAAGACGGATTTTCACCATTGTTGCGAAACCACATTCGCGAAAAAGCACAAACTTTTGGACGAACAAGGTGGCCAAGTTCCCAGGCGCCGGATTTCTCCTACAAGGTGTATTTGCGAGTAATTCCCATTTCAGGAGAGACAGAGAGAAAGAGAAAGAAAGAGAGAGCCCTCTGGCTGATTCGCCTCCGAGGGACAGCAGGAACATCGTTTAAGTGCGTTGCATTTCAACGTTTTAATGCGTTGCAATCAATTTGTCTTGGGTGCATCTATTCCCGTAACGGCTCATCTTAGAGCCTCGGATAACTTCATTGGCGGATGAATCGGAAGCTGAAAATGCCTCGTGGGATTCTCGATTGGATTAGAATGTTTAATCTTGGGCCCATTAGGAATAAGAAATCACCACCACACGACTATTTAGTGGACTAGTTTCTCATTCATGGGAACGCACTACGCTGGCTGACCGATCGAGTCGAGATGCCTCTTCAGTAGAGAATGTTTCATCGTATGGACTTGTGCGGAACAAACCCCATTTGACGTGATGCTATCCCGATATGGTTATAATCACGCGGGGATTGACGCATTCAAGATTTGCATGCCTATCATTAGAGGGGAAATACCTTGCATATTCGCTGGAGATCATCGCTGTACACAATTAACAGGCTGTCCTAGTCGGAAGAAAATTTTGACGCGCCATCAGCTTTGTCGGCATGTACCGTTAAATATGATAGATATTTTTTATTTCAGTTAACGTCTCTATAAATGGCAATAGACTGTAACAATTCCAATAGCAGTCTCGAATACGGTTCCAGTGGCGCTCTCCATTAACAACAGGCGAGTTACGGAATGTCTGCGTCAATTTTGTCAAATATAGAGATTTTCTTATTTTCGCCGCTTTTATTATACGACCTTTGACATGGACACACAAATTAATCAGACATCTTCCCATCATAATTTCAATTCAATACACAATGTACCAACACTGTTGAATCCCAGTGTCGACAGTGAAAAAGATCGAAATCCGTCACTGAAATTTGAAGGGTAGTCATGGTTGGGCAACGCTTTGATTTTTAACCGTAACTTCCATTATTGTAGGCCGAAAAGATCTTTTAAAATGCAACGTTTTTGTTGTTATTAAATAATAACATGGTAGGATCATCAGGGTATCACGGTAGGACCACAATGATGAAATTGTATTTTATCAATCATACTTTTGTTGTTTCTCATCTTTTTTTGATTCACTTTAATTCACTTTTTTTGGGAACTATGAATTAGTTTTCTTCGCTAACAAGCATTTGCATGCAAATGGAGATGGCGCTAGTGCGATTAATCCGACGGTTCTACCATGACGCGACTCTCCCCTACTCTAGCGTGAAACGTTATAGCAAAATAACCTCGAGTTTTTGGTATTATAAACGAAAAATGTCTTAAAGAAATTGTAAAGTTTTTGTTCTGTCTTGTAATTGAGGTGATGTTCGCCCTCGTGACCTAACTGACGAATGCTTCATTGTTTGCTGGTTTGAAACATCTTGGAGCACTAGTGCCTTTAACCTTTTATTTCCGGCCACATTTCCGCTCCTGAAACCTTAATTTATTCGCGGTTCTTCCTCTCCCATGGACGGTGTGCATTTCCATGTCCGGAATGCACGAGGCTTCACCGCCACTCTACCCTCGCCCTAACTCGAATCCGAAAATCGATCTGTCAAATGTCTACACCATTTCAGGTAAGCGTAATGGACATTAAATCGCCTTTGTACGTATTCAAACTATGATAAATCAACCTAATATGTTTAAAGTACATGAACAAATTTCCTTTCAAAATTACATTATTAACAATAATCAAATGACACTAAGAAAAACTAGCGAATTTTTATTTTAAAAAAGTACGTATATACTATATATTGGTTGATTAAAGTTACATAAAGGTGTTCAGTAGCTAAAGAAGCCATGTATCGAGTAAATTTTGCAGTAGCTAAATATTGGTATCGCTATATCATTTCTCCTACGTATCTCAACGGATGAGTTTATGAAAGACCATAATTTTATACTTTCTCAGATATTTCGTTAAAGAAGCCAAATCGTTACTTATAATGCAAATAGTTTAAAAAGTTTTTACGGTCTTATTAAATTTCCTTTGATGGTTCGTTATAAATTCATTGTCTTCGATATTAAAAAACAAGAGAACCTATATATAAGAAATGGCATAAAATCGCCGAGTCGATAAAAAAAAAAAAAAAAACGTACATCATCAAAAGCACTAAACATAACATCAGTTTTTATCTTAACATTGAAATTGATGCGTCTTTAAATGTAATTTATTCTAATCGGGATATTTGAGTCAGTCATGTATGATTATTTCCTCTTTTACCGAGATAAATACGCCGGTCGTTGCGACGTGCAGCTGGCAACGGATCCATTCGATACGGAGCAGAAATAGCTACAATTATTATGTAAATGACGTCTGGGCTTGGAACAGTGTTAAATTGCCACTAGCAAGATTGCACGCTTCCGCGCGGTGCTCTCTCCTTTGCTCTATCTTTCTCTCTCTCTCTCTCTCTCTCTCTCTCTCGCTCTCCCTCTCTCTATCTCCCTCTATCTCCATCTCAGTTTTCCCTATTTCCAGCCAGGTGGTCGTTCCAGGCGCACGCCAGTCGGTAATCCATCTCGCGAGATCTTTCCGCAACTGTAATTGGGCCAACACTTTACCTAACCTAAACAAATCTTGCGATGGTAGATTTAATCCTCGACTTTTGAGCCGCCTACGGCCGCATGAATGTTCAGTTATCTGATTTTTTCTTCTAGTTTTACGAGCCAAATTTTGACCTAATTTAACAGCGATCAAACCGTACGACAAGTGCGCGTTTCGACTAATTTATTCGACTCATTGAACTTTCAAAAATCATCGAAAATGCCTAAACTGTCAAGTCTCATTTCCATCTTTGGTAAATCGACGGAAAAGGGGAGAAAAAGGAGGAATGTTTCAACGATGTCTCCCATAATTAGCTTGAAAAATCGCGGCTCTTCTATCTCGTGAAAAAAATAAAGAATGAGATCTTCCATTAGCTGCCTGCGCTTGCTGCCCACCTCCTGTCCCTTTCGTCGCGAGATGGCAAGTGGACACGTGAGTTAAATTAATAATAGATCTTGCACGCTAGGCGTGAAAGGTAACAAGTGCCGGGTTATCGATCGACTGACAGGTTTCGTCTGTCTCGAGCGTTCGCTTCAGCTGACGCAACGGAAGAAAATAAATACGCCCAGAGTTTAGCGATCGGTTGTTTTTACTTTGTACTCGGTTCGAGTATAGTTGAATTTTATATATATATATATATGGCTCCGGGGAAACTTTAGCCATCGCCGTGCCGGGACTGAATGGCTACTGTTTAACTACCGTAGACATTTCGTATATTAAATTCCAGAGATTACGTTAAATTTCTATTGCAGAGCTGGAATGATTACCTAAAATTAATCGATACTTTGGTAATTTGGAAAACGTCCTCGCAAATATTTTTCATTTCATGCAACGGTGATAGATTTTTTTTATCAATATTCGTTAAATTATGTTTGCAAATGTTCATTACGACGTAAGATCTTAAAGATCTTAATGATATTCAAGGCATCGTTAAAACAAGTCTTACCTAAACGGGTTCTCAGGATGAAAGTGGCGGTAGCCAGTGAGGGAAAGGGGGATGGAACATCAATAAACCCTAATCGCAATCACGGGAAATAATAATCTGTAGTATGTACAACAAATATTCTGTTAGACATTTTGATTCGGTGTATGCTAAAGTTGTGTTAAATGAACAAATGATATCTGCATAAAATTTGAAGATGTATTTCTGTACAAGCTGTATGTACAATTTACATCAGATCTTTGTTTGTCTAACGCTCAATTGACGCGATGTAGAAAAAAGTTTGGTGCGTGATAATGACAGATGATTATATAGTGATGACGGGTGATGTCATATGTTGTGTGATAATGATGAATAATGTTGGATGATAATGGATAACGATGACGATATCAGAAGAAGATGACGGGGATGATGACCGAGGAAATGACAGGTTATGACAGATAATGGCCGGATGATGATGGATAATGTCGTATGATGACGGGTGTCGATGATGGTGACGAACAATTAAGACACATACATTAATGATAATGATGATGGCGGTCGATGATATTGCATGATAACCGACAGTCTTTATCATTATCCAAACATCATCATCACCACCCAATGTCATTATAGAACCTCACCAAAATTCCCATCCAACATCATCATCAGTGATTAACATACGTCATCATTATCATCCAATTTTATCAACATTATCCCACATCATCTCTCATCGTTATCATCATCATTATAAGAATTCATTAGTCATGATGAACTAACAACAAAGTGTCTATAATATTTACAACAAAGAAATACCTGATAGCATATTAGTATATCATCACGATATCATATCATATGTAGGGAGAAAAAAGTAGTAACCGTTACCCGGTACACATGGAAGTGCAGGGCCAGCGTCGATAATCCATTCGGGGTGGGTAAATGATTTCCAACGACGATTCTTGCTGGTTATTGATTAAATACTTCATTGATTACAGCCACTGTATTCGTTGAGCTATATTTAGAATTGCTCGATAAATCCGTTAAATTATTTTTCCCTTGTAACATTACAGTCATTACTTATAATTACTCGCAAACTGCTAGGTACTGTTTCCGTGAAGAAATACTTGTTAGGATTATGCCTGCTCTTACAATAGTGTAGGATTTCTATTTCTTTTATACTAGACATAAGGTTGCCAAGATGAGTTC
>JAPYZR010001322.1:0-16381 GCA_030522945.1 Trichopria nigra | reverse complement strand
GAACTAGCCCGAACAGTATCATCACACTCTCTACATATCGCAAACGCAAATCGCTACTATAAACGCAAATACCTTAATATTTTACTTTCTACAATAGAGATAAAGTTACCTACGCGAATATTGATTATTGCGAACTTTTCTTTTCCAATATATAATTATCTCCTTCAACTACTATGGTCTTGTCTGACCTACGTACGTGTCACCACGTGCAGGATCATTGAAAGTGATTGTCAAAATCACTTCAATGTCTGAACCATCCGACTTCATTAATTTCGAAAGTTGCAATTCTGTTTGTTGAAATTTTTTTACAGATAAAGATTTCCTATAACTTCATCAACGGAATTCGATATTAAATTTCTAATGGGCATCATTATCGAAAAAACCAAGCTGTCAAAGTATTTTTACTCGTTTGATGTTTTTGTTGTTGTAGGAACGATAGTTTTTTTTTTATCTTTTCAATAAAACCGTTACTATTTCAAATATAAAAAATATATAACAAAGGATTTTTTTCCAAAACGTGATATTCGTGTATATCGACTCGATCTGAAGAACGACTGAAAGGAAAAAGAATACATGAAATATGAGAGCATCTAGAAATCGCGTATCGGAAATCACTAGTCAATCTCATTTTATCACCAAGTAGCAAGAAATGATTAACTCCATCTTTACATCTTTTCTCCATTTGACTATCATCATTGCCAGTCCATTTCGCATACTTCTGAAAAATTCGTATAAAAGTACGTGAAAGGTTTACAAATTTACAACAAACTTTACTCAACTAAACTGTCATAAATATCTGGGTAAATAGTGGAAATTGCAGTGGTTAAAGAACCTTAATTACGCCCAACAAGTTCGATAAGAATGCTCAAAACTTTAGTAAAACGAGAGTCATTGACGTTAAAGGGAAATCCTAAATAGTTCAGTAAACTCAATGCGCTCATAAACAGTAAGAAATATTAGTCTTTGATAAGGGAGTCATTTTTTTTAGGAATTAGGCAACAGAAGTTTTTAAAAATTCTAAAGCTACTGTGCAAGAGTAAATTACTAGAAGGAAAGTTAAAAGAATTTAGAAGAATTTAAACATTTCGAAAATATTCATCTGCCTGAGAATGATAACATTCTTGTTGATCAAAAACAATTTTTAAGCGAATTTTTTTTTTTTTTTTTTTCAATTTTAAGGCCAGAATTGGAGAGTGCGTTAAAATTTTCGTTACAAATGATGTGTCCAGATTTTCTTCAACGTTGATAAACCATTAAAAATGACAACCGAAAACGGAAAAGAAAGTCGTCCCTTTGGGGCATAATGGATTAATTAGCACTGGCTGTCCATTGGATGTCCGTGATTCGTCCAATTATCGCCCATTTGTCCATAGATGAAAATTTGACGTACCTTGGCTCTGCAGATGTGTACGAATAATGAACGTCCAGGCTCACACGTACATTGGACGATCGCAATGTACCTTCAATTTTGATCCAGTAGAAAAACCATTTATGTTTACATCCATCGTGCATCCAGTGCACGTCTATCGTACGTCCAATATATTTACACAATGGATGTATTTATGCTATTTGAGAAGTGCGACTTTTCCTCCTAACAGTACTGCAAATATCTCTTTTTATTACACTTATTCACATGCAATTAAAACAAAAAAATTGATATAAAGTCTCTCAGTGTACCGAAACCTAACGGAATTGTTGGAACAGCACTGGAAGTGAGTACTTTGACTATCAACGTATCTGCAGGAAATAGGCACAACTCGCATTACGTACGGTACGTCCGTTTGTTAATTAACGATGACCCCAATAATGAGGGTGCTTGGGACGATCAGATTTTGAACGGCGCGCCATGTACGACGAATAATTAAAGTACCAGGAGCTAAAGAAAGCGGAACGAACTTCGATAAGTCCAAGATGGGCATTTCGCCAAAAGTACTTAAAGACTTTGTGGGTTTACCGTACGATAGAAGCCTACAGAGAGCTTGGCTTACTGACACGCAGACCCCCCGACGATGGCGTGTGCATCGAGAATAATTACACGAATCTCATTTGTTGGTTTACTTGAAAATATCGAGTCCGTACGAACCGGTCAGCCGGAGTACGTATATAATCTTGCAAATTATTGTTTCCACTTACCCGGCATCGGACGCCAACAATGCTGGCGAGGAAAAGAGGCGAGAGAGTGCGCCGTATCTTCGGTGTTGCCGTTCGATCGAAATGACCTTGCGGAGCCAATAACTCGCCGCATCACATTGACCGTTATTCGCCAACGAAATTAAAGGTCTAGCCGAAACCAATTCTGCTAAGTGATCCGCTGAATTTGTCCGAGGAGGAAAGGCATACGGCAAATGTAACCACCAACAAAGAAACGTCATTATATTATTACCGGTAAATCACAATTTAAATTCAGAATAAAAAAAAGAATAGCCCGTCGGAGTCAAGTACCAGTCGATTTGCGAGGAGAAGTAGGACAGAAATGCACAGTTTTATCTCGGCCGGGTCTCTCTCTTCGATACCCCTTCACTATACGTTTGAATTTCATCACGTGTTTCTTCCATTCCATTATTCGATTTTTACGCTCTTGGCTTCTACTCCGGATCACACTAACTCCTCCTTTCCGTAATTTCCTCGAGGATCGTTCCTTTTCATGATACCTCGACCTTTCTAGTCCATGTCTGTTTCTTCTTTAATGCTCAACGTCGAAATGCGATTTCGCCAAATCGTCTCACCGAATAATTGAACGAGTGTCGGGTCTGCCCTCTCCGCCCTGTCTCCACTCCTCGTCCCGCAGCGGTCGAAATGATTTCCTAACGAGGACGGTCGGGCAATCTTCCGGAGCACGGAACGACGTCGTTTCGTGCATCTTTTAGTAGTGCATTCTTAATGAATGTTTGCACACATGCGCGCATCACACGCTGAACGTAACGTACATTCGCGCGCGGGGGCTTACATCAACGCGCGATTGATAACGAGCGGCCAAGAGCCGTATAATTGTCACGTAGAGGATTTACAATGAATGTCGTTGTGTAATAGTGGATTTGCGCAGCCTTTAGTATTTTATCAAGAGAAAACACAAGCCCTCAGCAGCTTTATTAATAATATCGCCTTTGGTCCGGAATAATTCCATTGTAGCCTTCCGCCGTGACAGGTATGCTGCGCCCGCGTCAGCCGTATTGTTCTCTGGCAAACCCATAGGGTTCTCATTACCAACGTGAATGAAGCGAAGCGTAAACCGAATCCTCCAACTTTCTATGGGAACACGGCGATGCGATTATGCGGATATTGTTATCATTTATGCGACACTGCCGTGCACATCACGATCGCCAAACAATGCCTAATGCAATTTCAAAATAGTTTCCAGCGAGCAGAATTCAAAGTTTCCATTCGTGATCAACCGTCATGAGTAAACCGGATAAATCATCAATTAGTACCTAGAGCAACAGATTTAACCTTAATCCTCCGCAACTATGTCCCCAGTGTGACGCATATATCCTACAAATTAGAATCGCGATTGTTGCAAATGTGCGAATTTTGGCGGAGTGGATGACAAATTATGAGACTGTGTTGCCAGCTGTTACAGCGTGAAGCATGCCTCATTGGCACTTGGAAGATTCAAATCGTGCACTGGCATATACATGCATAGTTGCCTTACAATTCGAGGCACAATTCTTTTTAATCAGAACAATCAACATTTTCAAACTTATTTAACGTCTCAATTCAGTGGATGGATTTTTAGCACAAATGTAGCAATTCTTAAAGGAATTTCATGTAAAAAAACATGTTTCAGCTGCAACTGCAATGTTCTTCTCGACGCAGAGGCTGCGCGAAAAAATCCAAGCGGAAGAATTTAATATACTATTATCTCAAGAATGTTTCATCCAAACGAGCAAGCAGACACTGAAAGAAATATGGCAGTAAGTATATTTTCCCCGCTCATGGATTATGGAGAGCTACAGTCGCCTAATATGCGAGAAGAAGCTCGCAAGGGACGTCCATTACGTCAGTCGACCCCATTTGCTAAATAGCGAGTCTTTTCGATCGGTGCATTCAGACATCATAATGGGTGCGTAACAGTCAACATTGGCGACGGATTCTGATGTCTTTGAATTCACTCCGAATGCGATATCATCCCACTAGGTCAATTTATCCCAACTCTGCTTGTCAGCATTTTCTTTTCTTTTTTTTACTGTAATTTGTGGTAATGGAAAAACAAACGAGTAAGGTTCCTCGGTTAGGAGGAGACGTAAATCTGTCTTGTAATTAGAGAAAAACTAACCCTTATCAAGAGCCATCCAACGTGGACAGAGGTTTAGTTATGAGGTGGCATTACTGATGAATACTGCGGATTATCCTGAGTTACATAACGTGGAAAGTGAAAAGGAAAGAGATAAAGACTTTGTTTTAGATAACGGAATTTGTAGGAATCTTTAACATGTCCTTGAATTAGCCCTTGAAAATATCGGTTTGAATTCGGGTAAATAATTTAATTAGAGCTCGATTAGATCCGGACCAAGTTCTGCTTCAAATTACATCACATTCTGACAGCGTTGTGATTGCTGCACCACGTTGATACCATTATAGTCTACCATGACTGATGCGGTGCTTCCAAAATTTGATATTTTAAGCCACCGAACCAGTGACGCAAGGGTTTCGCAATCACGAAGCTAAGGTACGCGTATATATTGCGATCTTTTCGTTGTTTGTGTTTTCTTTGCCTCCATTCGTGCGTTACGAGGCGAGACAGTCGTTGCAGCAGTGTCTCGTACACGTATCTTCGCCGGAAAGTATATTTTTTCCGATAACTACAATGCAGTACTTACGTCCTACATGGAAGTTTACGAGTTGCCCGCGGTGGTACGTGCGGTTGCAAACATGCTTCGCGAACAAGCGACCTCGAAGAACATAACGCGAGCAGATCGGCAAAATACCACGCACGATGCGGATAATTAGGAGGTGGCTGGCGCTGCAGTACGCACACGAGCTGCTGCACCGGATAAACTCGGTACTCTGGATGCATGCGATATTCTCATGCGGTCATACGGACGAAGGCGTCCACCAGCAGGGGAAGAAGCAGAGCGAACTCGTATGTTCCGCAGGCGTGTACATTTTGCCCTATTCACGCCTACTTATGCACGCGTTAATATCGCCGTTGGCGTAACCAACGACCACCCATGGTAGTAACGCCAAGAAACCGACCTACATATTAGCAATCCGGAGAATTTTCAATTAAGCATTTATGAAGTCCGCCGTGTTCCTATTTTTATTCCATTATCTCGCAAAGGCTTGACCCAGTTCAAGTTTTTATCTATTATAATATAATTGGTTCAAAAATCTGCATTATTAAGCGCTCTTAATCGACGTTGCTGTTTTAATCTCGAGCAGTTTTCAAAACGTATATATATATATAATGGTATTCGAGACACCATGGCAGGGTTATTGGGTCTCCGTCTAACCTCGACGTCATAATCTTACGGTAAATCAATTAAACTAGTTTTATCTACAATAATTCATCTACTTTCAGATTGAAGCAAACTCTATCCGCGTAATAATTGTACTGGAAGATTCGGATTCAAATACCAGGCAGGAGTTGCGTCGACAAATTTATTTCCTATGCAAATGCTCGTAAATTATTCAAGCATCATGTAAAGTAAAATAAAGACGTAGACATTCACGTGGATATCTGCCTATGATTACCGATAACGATCATTGATCTTGAGATATTCAATATCGCGAGGTTATAAAACAAAGTTGCAGCGCGATTCTGACGCAAATCGTCGCCATCAGTCGAGTCGAGCGTCAGCTATAATATTTGATATTCGAGTGCGATTACTGCATATTTTTGTACAATATCGACCAACTTTACCCTTCGACAATTTTGCTATCTGCCCCTGGCGTTCTGGATTATTGTCGCTTTTCAATCAAGGCCACAAGCATCGGGGGATGAAGCGCCTTTGCTGGTGTGTGCTTAGTGACATCGGCGAAATTCCATTGTAACGAGGTGCTCGGCAACCCTTCGCATCTATGTAGGTGGCGGAAATATTGCCATCCGCCATCGCCAATCTCCTGCGGAGAGAATCCCAGCCGGGCTAGGCATCACTCGCTTTAACGAGAACTGACACCCACTGCCGTATCAACATTGTGTGACGGCTAAGTCCGATGGTCTATTACAGGCCACAAGAAAGGACCTTGAGTAGTAGCAATCACCAGATGGCACCCGTTCGAAACTAAGCTTGCCTTTTAATAAGTCCATGATATCGCATTTGTTCCCATAGCCGACATTGATGTACTGCATAAATTCCCGTCACGAGTTTGACTGGATTTGTGTTGTGCGGTACGGAGAGTCTTCTACAGCTTGACCAATGCAAATAGCAACAACTACGAGTGACTCTCTTGCTCTCTTTAATTTTTTACTACCGCCATCTTGAGCGAGGTTTTATTGCGCATATATATCCAGATTCCAGATTCATTTGCTACAAAAACTCGATATATGCTACGAAATTTGAAGAGCGTACGTATACAGCCATTTGTAAACTCCGCCGTTGTGGTACTTAGTTGTTTCGTCGTCGTAATCTCGTTTAAAAATAAAAAACTCGGTACAGAACCCAAATAAAAGATAAGTGATACGACAAACAGAGTCTCGGTCGAGGTCGTCCGGAATTAACATTCTCATGGGCGAGTGCGATCGTTTCTTTGCATACGGAGCAGGTGAACGTTCGGCGGATGTACGGATAATCCACCGACGGGGAGTCGTTGTATGTATGCATGTTACAACATCAAACTTTACAACTGCGTTCGGCCATGACACGAACTCGGGGACTCGGCAAACCGATAAGTTTTTAACTGGATTAACTTCCAACGAGTCCCAAGTCCTGACCGTGTCCAAAGTCAATCGTCCTCGTTCGTTGTCTCGTCCGGCTAAACCGCCATATGCGGTCAAATGACGATAAAACGTCATTTCGCAATGGTGTTGGTTACTTCGATCGCCTTTCGAAATATTTGCACGTAAATATCTCAGAGTCTCACTTATTATTTAATGAGGTGTTTATTTTTCTGGTGAGCATGTACGTCGTTAAACACTCAAGGCTGATGAAGTGACAGATGTGAAAATTATTAAAAGCTGATGGTAATTATGAGAAGGTAAATCCTTCTACACGATACCAATCACATAAAAACAAATCTGTAATATCGCGGAAATACCTTTAAAAAGAAAAAAAAAACGAAGAAACATCGAGAGATGATGTATGAAATAAAATATTGATAAATATTCTTATGTAACTTCCACGAAACGAAACTAAGTTTTATCATAAAATAAACACCAGCATCGGTACATATGTACGGAAATAAAAAAATGGCTTCAACTGAATTCTGTATTCCACGTGCTCATACATTCGCTGCTTCTAGCATTAAAATTGCAAATCACGTCAAAAGGAAATGAGCAAGAAATAATGGAAAGAGACAAAAAAAAAGAAGGTAAACCGTTAAGTAGATTAACTGCTTACGCGTATAATTTGACACATTTCCATTTAATTTAGAATTCGGAAAATTGTGTGCGCTCACTCACGGAAATTATAATTGACACCAAAAATGGAATTTCCCAACCCCAACGTACATTCAAGAATGATATCGATAAAATCAAAGGAATCATTTACTGTTTTGCCAAAGGACGCAACTATATTATTTCATTGAACTAAACAAAACTATTCATGTATCTGGTGACCAACAAAATGATGAACTAAATGAGAAACACATATATATATATCGAATTTGTACAAATGAATTTTCCAATTGTGAAACCAAAATTTTATCTTAAACTTTGAAATTAATTCATTTCAAGACTAATTTTATAAAACGTAATCACGCCGTTAGAATGATTTTATAATGATAATATTTTATTGATAATTCATTTCAGACGAATCTTTTCAAATTCTCTCTCTCTCTCTGTCTCTATCCCTCTTTCGCAGATAATTCAATATACTACGAACCTACGGAATGGTTCGTTTTAACGAGGCATGAATTAGAAATTTCGAGCGTCTCCTGGGCTGAGAACAAAGAAAAAAACGACATTGGCGGTTTTTACAGACCCTCGACGATTAATAACGTAGACGCGTTATTGTCAATGAACTTTTCATGCCCCAATTACGATCTACGACTAAACGTAAGTAGGACAGGTATTAATCACGATAATCAATTCTGATGCATTTTGTTTCGATTTTAAGTATCGATTGTCATTGAATTCAATGTAACTGAAAAATGCCGATCGTTTCTGCAGGAATAATATATAATTCAGTATAATGCGTTTTGAAAATTATAATATTTCAGAATTTGGGCTACCGGAAAACAAGTAGATTTCAATCAGACCGAAGAATAAATGCTATGTATATATTTCTCCCGTTATTCATGTCAATCATTAACATTCTGTGATTCATTCTTCACTGAAAATTATTATATTACATTACAACTATCAATATATTTTTCTTTAATCTCTCAACATTCGATACCAAATAGAGAAAAAAATAATTCATCAAAATATAAAATTAGTCAAATATGTAGTTTAATAATACGTAGCCTGATGGGAAAGTGAACAAAAAATTAATAATAATAATTATACTTCTACATATTTTACTATATCGTTTACGCGCTCAAAAAAAAAAAAAAAAAACAAAAGAAAAAAAAAACAAAGCGAAAAAAAAAAAATATATATATTCAATCGCGAAATTATTAAAAACCAATTAAAAAGCATCCGCCCCATTTTTAACGAGCGCGATACCCCAAAGCACGAAACTTTGCAAAGTCCTTCCGACAATCGCAGCTGCACTAATTGTCAATCCAATTCGCAAAAAGGCATAGGTAACCTTTTTTTCGACTGCCTTTATCTCCGTGTAGGCACAAACGGGTGCTAATCTTTTCTCTCCCTTTGTCTCGCCTCCTCCGACAGCGCCGCTCCCTCTCGCGCATTTAAAAACACGAAGCGAAGCTTCGTTAACGAGTGCACTAATGAAGCGTTTTGGAGTTTGGTACGACCGGATTGAGCTGCAGCCGTCCGTGCGCGCCCAAAAGGATTGAAAAAACCCGAGCGGCCCCCGTATATTTACGACGTATCGAGATTACGTTCACTTTGATAATTTAATGCCGAAATCAATAAAAGGCCGCCGCGCTTTAAAAGAATTATGAACGAACGCGTAAAATATAAAACGCGATAAACAAATCTCGTTTGTTCGTCACGTGCCGCCGTCCCAATGTATATCGTATGCATGCATATGTACATACATATACATACTGACATTCTAAAATTTCACCCTCGTTATTATCGCTTCATCCCCTGCGACGGGAGGACAACGAATGGGTTAAAAGCTCGATCTGATGAAACAGGATGTTCTGCTACGTCCATCCACCCGGTCGGTGGTGACTCTGTCCGGCTGACCGCGTTTAATTCTGCGATAACACTGATAAACGAGAATCGGAGATGTTTGATTCTGGCCTGAAGGGATGGGTTGAATGTTAATGAAAGACCATCGACGTTTGCGCTATATGGTCACTTTCGGATAGTTTCTTTACAACATTTATTATGCAATGATATCGATTTACAATATAGAATCCATCGAATCCGCATGATGACACTTCCCTATATCCAGTCGTCACTCGTTTCCTTGATGATATATGGAGGGGCAAGACAATGTCTGGAGTCGAAACTATATTACTATATCCGACGGGACAGCTTACATCGTATATATAGATATATAGTATAAAAAAGGTGCAAAGTTTGATCCGACTTTTAAACGGAAAATTCAAATGTCCTACCGAAGTGAAATGATTTGCACGAATAAATCGCAAATATAAACTATAAATCAAATAACCAGATGGACGCTGGAAGAAGTCAACTGCGAATATACGTGCGCTCTTTTGAAACTAAGGTAAATAATAACTTCTTCCGTCCTTCCATTCGCTCCATTTCTTACCTGTCTATTTTTATATACCTTGTCCTCGCTTCTATCTCTGACCGCAGTTACACTCTCGTGCGTTTCTATTTTTGCACTCTATCTTCAATATCTCTCGCCCATCTCTATTTCCTCTCTCGTCTTGCGTTCTTTCGGCTTTTTGTCCTCCATTCAACCCCCACCCGTTATCCCAGCAGCCCTATTTTATCTCACTTTGCCTCACTGCATCAATATCCTGTGTATTTTTCTTTCTCTCGGTGATATTCGAGATTGTGGATATTTTCGTTTTCGCATACGTGAGTTTTCGGAGATTTGCCGATACGTGCGCGTCGGCGATATCGCGCTGTCCAAGTTTTAAAATGGAAATTTAAATTTAACTTTATGGACGTAGATTTTCTCAATTATGATCTCCCTTTTGTCGAGTCGTCAATTTAGTCAACGTTTAGGGTAAATGCGGCACTTCTGTTTATTTTTTAGGCACGAAACAAAAGGTTCTTTTATTTTGGTTAACCCTTAAACGGTGAGGTCAAATTGTCACCTACGACAAAGTTGAATTTTATCGAAATACAATCGATAACAAAAAATTTTAAACTGTCCCCAGTATACCGTTCATGCGATTCTGACGAACTGTACAATGAACAAAAAATTTGTTAATTTCAAGTAAATATTTACTCGAATTAAGAAAAGATTTTCTTGAAAATAACAAATTTTTTTTTCAGTATATCGTTTAAGAGTTAAGATGGCCATTTACAGTGTTGAAGGTAGAATAATTGATGAACCAAATCGGTTAAAACATAATTAAACGTCTTAATTTCCTGAAAAAAAATTTCCTAGTAGGGAATTAAGAGCAGGTTCTGGCCATTTTTTCTGGACATCAAAAAATGGCCATAAACTGGTTTTATTTTCTTCTGTACATATGTATAAAAAAAAAAAAAAAAAAAAAAAAAAAAAAAAAAAAAAAAACTGTAAAAAATACGTTAAAAACATATTTTCATTAGGATTCTTGCTGGCTAAAAAATATTGAAATTCCAGAAATTCGAAACGTTTCAATCCACCACTGCCCCTCCTTATCCTAATCGTCGAACGAGTAGTCTGTTCAACGGGCTGGAAAGTTATCGTGCCTCAAAAAGTACCAACCTCCTCGAAGAAAAGGCAAAATGAAAAAAAAAAAGAAAAAAAAGAAAAGGGAGGGACAGGAGTCGAATCGCTCCACACGTATCGACCCACATATATATATACAATTCTCCCCTTGACAGAAAAACGTTTTTCAACGATGCTCGGACGTTCGTTTCAATCTCCGATTGTTCACTCGCTCATGACATGTCGTAGTAGAATGTTTCGTAGTAAAAATTACGTTCTTTGTTGCTATTGTATTGACTGTTAAAATAAAAGGGAAAACAATTACAAGCCTAAAATTAAAAAAAATAATGGTGATGTAACAATTTCTATTTTATTGATAAAGAAAAGTAACGAACAATATAAGAGTAATCAATCATACGTAATAAGCAGAACGTTGATAAAACCGTCGGTTTTCCGATGTACCTTTTACTGTTTCGTTTTTCTTATTTAAATTGACTGATCACGTCTATTAACTATTAATGTACGTATGATTGTTTGATTATTACATTTCACATGTATTAGACTGTGTGAAAGTAAAAATACATGTTTCGTATTGTGAAAAAAAAAATAACGTAAAAAATAAAAAATAAAATTTATTATATTCGGCGAGTAACACGCGACATTTTCTCCTTTTAAGAAAGAGCTATACTCGTTTCCATGTATATGTAGGTTTTGTAATTTAGCGAAAACTTCCAAAAATATCTATAAAATTAATTGGTAACTAATAATCGGGTTTACTATTTTTTGTATATTCCACATGGTATAATGATGCTCTGTTTTATATAGCATCCAATTTGGAATCACTTTTAACAATAGATATTGTTTTGTTATGTATAAATATTACGAACATGCTTTAACGAAGTGTCCTTTTCATAATAAACAAAATGGAATAAACAAAATATTTACAAATGAGGAACGAGGGCGAGTTTTAATCCTGATTCAAGAAACGATGAATAATGAGCCAAAATATTTAAAAATAGGGCGGGCATTATACCGTATGTTTACATCTTGAAAAGTTGAAAAATTCTTGTTTATGCCGTGAGTGGGATCTGAAATATATAACTCGATTTAACGTGACTGTGAAATATCTATACTTTCAACTTTCCAGCAGTGCTATGAATCAAAAATTGAATTTCGAAATTTACATTTCCTTCTCTCTCTCTGCTATAATAATACTAGAGTGAAATATATCGGTAACGACCAACAAGAAGGCTAACAAAAGAAATCGACTATAAATAATTCTGATAGTTAAATATTACAATTATTTGTGAAAAAAAAAATTAACATAAACATTTAACGAAATTCATCATTCCGACTTTAGTTTTACCAAATTCAAAATGTCGGATCCATTATGGCTGGCACAAATTAAAAAACGATCGAACATCAATAGCTCGTGAACTATGAATATACCGAATGAATATATATATACACGCACACACATATATATGAGTATACTATGAATACAACTTTTTTTTATATGAATTTACATCACTATCATTACGGTTTTGCATTTGGCTCGCAGTCATATTAAATCCTCCATTTTAAATTTTAGAAATGTATCGAATTCGAAATCAGCGATCTATAAAACCTTTCCATGCCAAATTTTGAGTAACTTTTCTTTTTTAAACATGGACAAAAATAAATTACTTCTCTGGAAGAAGATTGTTTTTTTTTCATATTGTTCATTTATATAACTTTATGTATATGTTATGTATAAAATAACGTAACCTTCTTATACATTTTTATAGGTTCTTCTATCACTAAAGTAACGGAAAATAGCAAAGAGACTGATTTGAATGCGTTAACTAAAATGTAAATAATAAAAATTCAAAAAATTCGAGGTGGTAACGTGGTTTGCCACTATGACTAAAATTGGGTTCCCGATGAACCAATCTCTATAATTTGGAGACAGGCGCTGGCAGTCGGTGGCACACATTTATTTATACAATCCAAGGCTGTGGATAATTGTTCAGGCTGTGCAATCGATACATCAATCGATCAATGCATCCAATGTCTATAGTTATAGAAAAGGCAAAAGTGACAGTTTTCGAATCGATAGCCATTTTTCCGTTCGGATTGACCGGTACACACCTTCGATCCGACTTTCTCTATATTTTGAAACCATTCAAAACCGAGAAACAGGAAACGCTTTTACACCGCGTAATTATCTTGACCCGCAAGTATTGTGCTCTTACAAAAACGACTCTCTTAAACCATTATTATTAAAGAGGTTTGGTAAATTTTCGTGCGTGGTACTTTCCGGCGGTCGTTACTTTCGAAACTACTATTTGCTTAGAGAGAACAAGCGCGTTGCTTTCAGTTTTATGCCTCGCGGAGTCATTCGAGGGAGTGACGGCCCCATTAACCGTAAAGGACTCGACAAACGATGCACTCAATAATGTACACTGCCCTTACTCGCACGCATGTTAGATACTGTAATGGAGTTCCCTTACGGACGTGTAAACGTGAATGCGGGTTGCGCGCGGATTATTTTTCCGGTCAGTTTGTCAATCGTTACGGACTTGGCCATTTACCTCCAACTACCTCGAAATGTGACGTTGTTTATGTTTACAATGTTATTTATGTTGTTTATTCTTTATTCTTTTATAAATGTATAACTCTACGAAGAAACAATTGTTGCAGCTTTCACGAAAATCCCTCAATAAGCTAACGTTCAACGATTGGTTAGAGACAAGAATCCACAGCTTTAAGAGTGGAATCGTTAAAAAAATGGAATGTATTTCATCGCAAATACACGAATTATGCTTAATACTAATTAAGCAAGTGTTGCGGAACTGATCCTTATCAATAAGTCATCAACCTCCACTATTGTCGTAAATTTTAAAGCAACGAAACCATCAAATATTTTTCATTCTCTTCGCGGTGCGAGTTACGACTGCGTTCCATGGGGGCAGTGGGTTGCAGCCGAGTTACATTCTTTCTTGTTAGAATACGACAGGTGAACATAAAGAACATCACTTAGGCGCACGTGAGTGCTTCAACGGAACGCCGTACATGGGATCCAGCAGAATTCCTATTGGGACGACTTTTATTGGAGTGTCCGCTGAATTCACTCACCTTTGATTCATATTATATATATATTTATCTCGACTATTATTACAAACAACAATCGTCTAGTCAAGGATGTATGAATTTGAGTAACCTCTTCTTCCCATCTTCTCGTCGTCGTCAGATTAGGCCCGAATCATTTGTGCGAGGCCGCTGCTTTTATTCAGACCGATCCAACATTGATGTGCACGTTCTGATAAACCGTTTCCACCTGCGCCTAATTTCCACTTCATTAAATGATCGGGAGATAATCACCAGCTGTTACACTTAGGCAAATGGGAGCGATAAGTTAGCGAGTCGGTTAAAGAGAGAGAGAGAGAGACTGTCTCTCGTCGTTGTACGTATCGTACGTGTAAAATACTGGCATTGTCAGTGACCGGGTATCGTTGTCTAGGCTTCGGCGATATCTAGGATTAGATTTCAGCCTAGAGGTGAAACCGGTCGACGTCGCTGTTCCCAGTGTAATCCGAGAAGAGCTTCTCCGGCAGCTTCGATGATATCGTCGTTGATTTAGTGGCGCCCGACGACGTTCGGTCCACCCGTCTTAATGTGTCCGGCGTACGGCTGACGTCGAGAATCTAATCCTACCGAGAGCCCTCGTCCTGGTTACAATGTCCGAATCGATCGCCCGTAGAATTCGGAATGTCCGAATCTCGAGCTTTCCTCTGCTCCTCGAATTCATTTCCATATTGGGGAAAAAGTCCAATTGTGAACTTCGGATTCGTAGTTGACTATTTTTCCATCAAGGAATTTTCGAGTCCCCCTCTTTTTTAGATGGCATACTGCCATATAAATAAATCATCTTTATATTGTTCCGGGCAATAATGGGCGTCGCACAATGAGGACATCGTGACTTTATTGTCGTTGCATTTCGTTTTTTTTTTTCTTTAACAGTTAAGTACATCATTTCGATTCGTGATTTCTATATTGGTTACATTAAACACCTTCCACATTGAGTTCTTCTTCATTGTGTTCTCGTACGGCTTTTATTTCATGAATACCATAAAACCCCTCGTCCTGGACTTCCTGAATGAATGGGTTAAATCATGTATGAGATTGATGAAACTAATTCCTCGTAATGCAATTCAATCGTACAGTTACGTGAAAACTATACAGTTCCATCAAAGAAACTAGCGTAAAAGGAATACGGACCGCAGGTCAAACATCTGATCTTTATTCGAATCTACACCGGGCAAATATTGTTATAATGAACTCTCGGGGTCTCGAGCACGGTATTGCCGTCGGTTTTCAACGCGATACCGTGAATGCACGGCATTTCCCGTAATTGACAGGCGGTGAGAAAATGGGTACAGCCGGAAAATCCCGAACCGCAAGTCGACGAATCTCGTGGCATTTCGCAATTGACTCGTATAACGCCAGCGGAGAACTGGACGGGAATCTTGCGATTTTAATCGCAAATTCGTGGGTATTATGCGGTCCACATTTCCTTCCCCTAGGAGTCCCATATCTCGTGTAAATCGTAAAGGCCCCGGCTCTCTCTCTCTCTCTCTCTCTGTGTGTGTACGGCTCGAAATCGCTGGCAATCGCCTCGACCTTCTGGACGGTTAACTCGTGGATGCGCTTACGGTGCATACGGGATCGCCGAGATTGGTCGAGATACTAGTTTACTAGTGCGATCCCGACAATGGACCCGCCGCACATGCGATTCCGCTGCTGCTGCTTATGCTGCCAGCGAGGAGGTAAATACGGTTGTAACGTCGCTGACGAGCGGCACGTCTAGATATTACCGACGAATGGGAGAAGAGAGGCGGATGAAAGGAACGACGAGCGACAAAGTGCGCGGGAAATTGAAGCGAGGAATTGCTTAAGCAGAAGTCACGAATGCAAACCGC
Source organism: Trichopria nigra (assembly GCA_030522945.1). Classification (NCBI taxonomy): domain Eukaryota; kingdom Metazoa; phylum Arthropoda; class Insecta; order Hymenoptera; family Diapriidae; genus Trichopria; species Trichopria nigra. The sequence goes on along the minus strand of JAPYZR010001322.1, from coordinate 408 downwards.
ACGAGGAGGTTCCCTCATCGGCGTTAAACACGCTCCATTAATTTTATTACGAACATACGCGCGTATATAAGCAATCTCGCCCGTACTCCTCTGACTATGGATTCTTGCATCCATCGCGAGAACGACGACGAATCCATTACACGAAAAAGCATTGCAAACAATTCTATTTTTGAAATCTCGGTACGACAATGTAAAACAGATCTTAACCCATTAAGGATTAAGAGGACGCAAAATGTACCACAACTTTGCGGCTCTCACTTTATATGAAAAAAAAGTTTAAACATTTTTCAAAAACCATTTCCGACGTAGAAATGATCCCTCTTTCAGATTCCGAAGCCCAAATTTGGTTATTGTTCATTCAAAAAAAGTTACGGCACATTTTATGAAAGAAAACGCGATTTTTTTTAG
>JAPYZR010001321.1:0-54563 GCA_030522945.1 Trichopria nigra | reverse complement strand
CAAGCATTGATTATTATTGTCAATAGGCGAATAGCTATTTTTGGTAGTTCTTTTACCATTTTGCCTGTGATGTTGTCGTACCCCGGGGCTTTTTTGTTGATCGAATCACCGTTTGGCAATGTGTTTCCGATTCGAAATTGGGAATGGGAAGAATTAAAGGCGAATGAAAAATATGTTGACTTCTCATTATACGATTAGACGTAAATAGAATATCTAAGATAAGTTTTTCTTGTAAAAGAATGCAAAAAAAAAATGAAATAAGTTTTTAAATTGTACATTAAACAAATTCGTTTTAAAAACTTACTACATAATTATATTCGATTGTTTATTTGAAAATTTCTGACCTTATTTTATACACCTACATACACGTACATATTTTTTATCTATATTAAAATACATTCCTGCACCGTTAATAGATTTCCATTTTTTTTTCTTCATGCAGTTCAGTTTACATAACTGTTTATTATATTTCAATTTGTCACGAGTGGATCGATTAATAGCTTACACTTTATGTTCCACCAGCTTTAGCGCTGTCGTATATGTCAATTTCATCGGTTTAATTGAAATATACAGACGGCGCACTTTCACGATCGGAAATTAATTCCTACTGAAACGAGAAATAAATAAAAAGTCGATTAGATTTCCAAGTCGGGGTGAATCCAATTCCTTCACCATTAATTTAATCCAATGTTTAGTATAAATTATCATATATTATATATGACTCAATTTATATGAAATGTTTCGGATTGGTTAAAAAAAAAGTCATGAAATGGTCTGATTTTAAGGGGAAAATAGTCAATTTCTAACCTAAAATATTAAAATGAAACGGAAATTCGATGTATTTTCAAGCCGAAATCTGTTTTACGGCGCTTTTATGCGTTTTCTTATGAATGTGCGTCAACTTTCAGCGAAAACAGTTCAGAATTGGGCGAGAATTCGCAAGAATGCAATTAAAAATTACACTTGTACAATTCGTATACTTTTATATACTTGCGAATTCTACCCCACAATTGTGAACCGATTTCGTTGAACATTGACGTGCGTTTACAAAAACACGTGCTCTATAAATTTCATGGAGTGAAATTTCTCTCTACATTGGAGTGAGTCGGAAAAAGTACACTCAAAACGGAGTGAAATGTCACTCTTAAAGAGTGAACATTTTTCACAAGAGTAGCTCAATTATCACTCTTTATGGAGTAAAATTTCACTCCAAGGAATGTAGAGATTGTAAAAGCAACCTAAAATAGTTTTGGACTGAGTTATAGTATATGTAGTTTCTGTTTAATTTGAATATTTGGGGTAAGGAATCTACGGAATTATAAATTAATATAAGTAATTCACAACCGATTTTTTCGGTAATGTAAATTGGAAATACTTAAGCGATTATTTTAACGAATTACATTTTGTATTATGTGATTTTGCTAGAATATTTTCCGTGGTTTTATAAAATACGCGTACAAACGCATTCTATGAGAGCTGGAACTCTTGAAAAATTGCTTGGATACTTTTTTGATTTAGACCGTGATACATCGTATTAATTGTCTGACAAGAGATTTTAGGAATATTGCATTAAGTAATATTTTGAAAATATAAAAATAAATATAAAAATATAAGAATGAAAAAAAAAATAATCCGGTGCGGCATATACCAACAGAGAATATTACGACAATATGTTTACCGCTACGTTGTAAAAGATATGTTTCTGTAATATTCATTGCGATATTTATCAATACTACGATATCACGTGCATTCGTGCAATATTCCTGCGGTAGTATAAAAAATATATATATTTCTACGTTATCGTAGAGTTTACATAACTGTTTATTATGTTTCAATTGTATCGATTAATTGTTCACACTTTATGTTCCACCACGATAAGTATTGCCGCAATATTCTGCATCGTTATGTCGCTTCAGTCATATTTTTCTGATATTACGAACTGTACCTTATACCAAAAATATTCACGTATTACCATAGGTATTATAGCAATATTTATTTTATTTTATAGCTATGAAATATTATTCTAATATTCCTGCGATTTTACACAATGAATACTCGTCTCGTATTGTAATAAATATTACCGTAATATTTTACTTCGCGGTGTTACTTCTACATATTATTGCAATATTGCTGCGCTATTACGAAAAGGTGTAACTTTCTTGTAATATTGTGATAAATATTATCGTAATTCTACTTCGATGTGGCGCTTTAAATATTACTGTAATATTTATTAATTTATTACTATATGTGGACCCTTCACCACTTCTTACATCAATTTTACATATATATTTTCACTTTTTCCAAACAATATTGCTGCGATATTAAAAAAAATACATATCCACTGTCGTGCGATGAATAATATCACAATATTCTACGAAGGTAGTGTAGCTCTAGAATATTATAGATTGTAATATTACTGCACTGTTACAAAAAGATATGTCTTCTCGCATAATGTCACTATAAATACTATCGCAATATTCCATTTTTTGTATAGCTCTGAAATATCATCGTATAATATTACCGAAATATTTTACTTTGTTGCATGCTCCATTGAAATATTATTTTAATATTTCTGCTACACTACGAATATGTGTATACATACTTATAATATTGTGCTAAATATTACTGTAATATTCTACTTTGTTACATTTAGTCTGAATATTACAAGTCTAAACGTACTTCAACGTTACAAAAGAATATATCTTCTCATAAAATATCGCGATCAGTATTTTCATAATATTCTACGTTATTGCACAGCTCTACTGGAATATTATATACGAAACGATTTTGAAGTTGGTATACGTGATGAAAGGAACATTTTCGAGGAACCCCCATCCCGATAAGTTTTTTTTGTCATTAATTCCTATCTAGCCGCAACAATTTTTCATTTCGTCATGTCTTACGCAATGCGGATCCAAATACGTACAAAGAGGGAAAAATCAAATTCAACATTTAGATTTCCGCATAAAATCCAAAGTATATATATATATAGATAAAAATCAAATGATAACAACCTGTTAGCGGTGTAGGTGTCTCGGTTACGTGATTTGGCGCACGAAATGCACCGCAATGCCTCTCAAGCATATACGGTTGCTTTACGCAGGGCGTGTTATATATATCAAATTTAAACGCGGTATATGTATATATATATATAGATATATATTATATAAATTCTAAACGCACGTGCAGGTATATATGTCATTCCTATATACATTAAAAAGATATACGGTGCACGACGTGAGTTATTCGCGTTGTCGAAAGCAACGTGCCCTTATTTACGCCGACACATTTCCATAGGTTATGTCGGAAAGGTAATTTGTCATTTTGGTGTATGATTTTTTCAAAATTTTGCCTTGATTCCAAATCATCATTACGATAAGTGACGTAATAATTGCTCTTCAATAGATATTTTGATTTGTTTTCAACAATATCACTTTTAAAGAAGCCGTTCAATTGCGAGAATGTTACTGAAATATCTGAGGTTAGAATGGACGATTTCATTGGATGGAATCTATATTTAGTTCGACATTTTAATCGATCGAATAAAATCGAATTAAAAGTTGTACGCACATCGACGAACAACAAGGTTACAAAATAAAGTTATTCAATTACAAAACGAACAAAGCGTCAGCATCACACCAGTTGGCGCTACGGTCGCGAAGCCTTCCGATTGGTCACCGTTACTCTGTCCGTTATTTACGACTCTACGAGTCACGTTAATTTTATGAAAAAAAAAAGAAAATTGAAAATAATAAGTGTTGACATTTTTTAATATTTTAATTTTTCAAGCCAATATAATAATAAATTTAAATTCGAATGACGTCGGTAATAATCAGTTACTTAACAATAGTCAAATAATTATCGAGTACACATGTCGCGCAATCACAGGCCAAGGTATATATGTTGTATATATATCGTAACAATCCGCAGCATGCAACTCGCGACTCGGCGAACGAGAAGCACTAAACATCCAGTGCAATTTTTAACGAGTAAACCATAGGATTTACAAATTGCAGTTTACGCGTCTCATTTACATGTTTCGACATTTCTTGCGCTGCATATACCTCGTTATTATTGTACCAAGTGCAATATACTCGGCTACCTTTAAAGTGCATTAAGAGGTGCCGCGAATAACAAAACGTATTAATGATATGACGATTTCGTTATCAACCATTCATCAACCTATTGGCTACGGTGTATATATAGGAAACGTTTAGCTGTCATTTTTTGTTACTCTTCAGCTTTTCCTATACACCGTAGCAAATAAGTTGATGAATGGTTGAGAGAGAAATCGTATATATATATATACAGTAGGATTATGTTAAAAGGTGCGCGAGATGTACATAAAATGTAAATTCAAGTTCTAAAACGAACACAGATGTATGTCGTATATATATATTTAATACCACACGTGTGTATTTATCGCCGATAAGTAAGTCAATGGCGGTGCCGAGTTCCCGCTATATATGTATACTATACGCATCTACGAGAGGGGCGTGGGAAGTGTCATCAACTTTCATGAATATGTAATTCATTTGTTTTATTATGTGAGAATCGTAAAATACTGGTTTCTTTCTTTTTTTTTTTCATCAGCGCCGTTTTCCACGCAATTTATCTGTCGTTTGTTTTCGTGTCCTCTCTCTCTCTCTCTCTCTCCACTGAAACGATAACGCATTGCTGTGGCAAGTTGTCAGTCGACAAACCGACAACGATTGTAGAACATTCCGTTACTTTTGTAAAAATGACAAAATAAAATATACATTTTTCTGCACTAGTTACAAAATTATTACTTTTTCTTCTCGGTTATTCTGCGCCTGTTTGAAACAGCGGACAATATTTTCGAATATCAAAAGGGCGGCACTATATACATAATTAGAAGCGCCTGGGTATTTTAAATAGTTTCGGACATCAATGAATACGAATCCGTGGGCAATACGACAAAATTCAAAATGGCGGATCTAAATGTGGCGGACGTTTACTAAAAGTAAAAAAGCAGACAATTCGCGATTTTGAATAATTGTTGTCGTTCAGGCGCCATTTAATAATCGGGAATTCGTTTTAGTTATGTTGGAAGATACTTAAAAGGCGTAATTGAACAAAACAAAAGAAAAACTTTACCCAAAAAATTGGGTTATTTTGGATATTTAAGAAAAAAGTATTATATACAATTTTAACAATTCTTCAAACCTTTTTAATTAGAAATAATTATTTAATTTTGACAAATTTCATGGTTTTTTTTTTATTTGGTACTGTCATTGCATCGGTTCAGCAAACGAAAATGAATTAAAAAGGATATAGAGGATAATTTATTTTGTTCGTGGTTGAATCCAGTTTGTAAACGTCCAAAATGCATCTTTTTCCAATTTTAATGAAAGGCGTTTTAAAAATTTTTGATCTACCGATATTTTGATCTACCGATATGAGAAGTGACTTAAAAATTCAATTGTTTATTGCAAATTAAAAAGCAATAGCTATTTAAATAAAAAGACGAAAAAAAATTCATTTGTTTATAACTTTTACAAAAATTAATATTTTTAAAAAATATTTTAGGATATTGATTTGAACATATAATCCTTCAACAATCTGCAAAAAAAAAGTATAAAATTCAAGTAGTTGATTTTTGGTGGCCCACTTCAGAAAGTTTGACTCACTAGAAATCTTACTTTTTGGCATTATTACTGGATAAGTATGTCAGTGGGTATTTAAATTGTATAACACGTAATCTATAACTTTTAATAATTGTTAAAAATTCATTAACAATCTAGAAAAATTGTTCAACAACAATGAAAATTCGGTATATCTTGACAAAATTCTATAACCAGGGTATTTTAACCGAGTATAGTGTTTGGCCGACCCTGAGGTCGTCGTCATTCGTAATTCGTAAATGTCAATTAGCAATATTAGAATGTAGCAAGACAAGCATCACCTGGTGCTAAAATTAAAAAGCAATAACGGCAGATTATTCAAGATTCCACTATCTTAGCGCCTCGTCGTTATTATCGACCGCTTTTAACGACATATAGCCGCGATTATTCGACCTTGACTCGATATATATATATATATACATCTAAGCGGTAAAAGTGAATTTTTCATACAGCTGATGTCAGTTTACCACTAGTTTGAAATCGAGTAATCGAGCGCAATAATAACAAATTATTCCTATAAACGGATGCGAAAGAGGTCAGCTTTTTACGTATAAAATATAAAAAATCCATTGAGTCTTACGACGAGAAAAAGAAAATTGGAAAATAAATTCTTTATGTCAGATACATAAAGATGTCGTTTCGATGCATTTATGTAAGTTGTCGATAGTTGACTGTCTCGCTGGAAGAGTAGTGTGTATCGCCTTGAAAGAAAGGATGTTTTCTGCTTGATGTTGACTTTTATCCATGTAAGAAAATTGTCCGATTTAAACAATTGTTTTCATTATAATAATTCATACGTTTTGTCTGAGAATTCGAGTTCGCCATCTTGCATTTTATAAATAATTTTGAAATTTCTTGCTTCAATTTTTTATTTTTTTTAAATTAAAAATTGATGAGTTTATTTATTTTCGATGTCAAACCCCCCTTTTCGTAAGCTCTAAGATTGTATCACATTTTCCGTATCCTTTTATCATTCTCGAGATATTTAAGAATTTTGAAAATTTTAATTATTGAAGATTTCGAAAATCAATATATATATATATATATGTATATGTACATAGGTTGTTTTTAATCGACACAAAAATCCTCCTTTTTGCGGTAATCCAGAAAATTCGATAAATAAAAAATGTCCGTATCTCTTGCGGTTTCGAGATATTTAGGAATTTTCAAAATTTGTCTTTTAAACAATTTTTAGTGTTTAACATTAAAAAACTTTAAATTTTAAATCGGAATTTAATGCAAAATTAAAAGTCGATCATATTTTGTGTATATATTTCGCCACTCGCTCATCAGAATTTTGTCTACTTCCCCCTCGTCGTAAAATGATTGGCAATTGCTGAAGCCAGAAATTTCCTATAGATGAAACCATTTTGTCAATCAATCGGTTTAACGAGTCATCTTTTCCTATGTTTTTCTTTCGATTTATTGGATGATCTTACAGTTTTTGTCATTCATAAAAATTGAAAATTCTAAAAAATCACTACTTCAAATTTTCGTTTATTTTAATTTCAGTTTTAACGACTCGGTCATTCAAAATGGTTTTTGCCCTCGTTTGGGAAAGTTTTCATATTGTACTTTCAGAATTAATTTTCAACTTTCTCCCGTTCAATGTGTCCCAGGTCGAGAAACAAAAGACTAAAGTTTTCATCGACATATTTAAAATTTAATCAGTCTTCGTATTCACAACAGTCGTACGTCTCAAATATGGCGAAATTTTTAAAAATTATTCTCGAGCATCGATAAACCGGCTCTAAATTAATTCGATATTAAAAACAACAATCGTCATTATCGTCCATTCCATCGATCCTCGAACTTTCCGAAGCGATAAACAACAATTTTTCGAAAAGGAAGGCCGGGGGCGTCGTGCGCCCAGAGTACGGCCCTGAAGCGCGGCGCAAGCCGTAATTCCTCGTGCCCCGGGACAAATTTAGCTCTGTCTTGGCAAACTTATTGAAAACAAGACATACAATACGTATAAACGCGCGAATATAATTCGTAACGCGACATAAATCCGTTTAGCGGCGTGTTTTACGACGCAGCCCCGAGGTTCCGACCGCGGTGCCTTTTTCTTTTTCTTTTTTTTCGTTATCGTCCATTGTTATGTGTGCACGCGCGCGTAGGAGTGCGAGAAGAGCTCTCCGTACGGTGCAGGGACGGATTTTGTCCCGGTGCCCCCCGGGCCCCCTGCGCCCCACTCCGCGAGTGGGCGATTTAAATTAGCGGAAATTACGGCCTAATCGAAAATAATTATTCATGCCCGGCGCGAAGTTCCTTCATTCTATATGTATATACCTCAGTAAGTTTCTTCGAGCCCGAAAGACTGCGTATTATTATAGAATCGAGCAAATATCAAAAGTCCGGTCCGATCGTTTCTTAATTAATAGTGACTAATTAGTGCGTTCATTAATAACGTGTCTGTGTTCATAAAACTGTGCTTTTCACGTCGCTTCGCTGCATTTCGAGGTCTTGATCGGGAGCCATTCTTCGGAATTCGTAAGAAACAATTGTGTTTATGTTTATGCGCGTACACGTTTCAATGGTGTATATATAATGAACAAAGGCGGTTTAGTGTCCGCAGGTGGAACTCACGATTATTCAATTGTAGATAATTGTTGTTTTTATGATTTTAAGAAATGCTTCAAACTGATTAGCCGCGCGATTATACCACAGATTCGTTCATTATTGTCGAGAAACCGGTTTTTTATGAGTCTTGACGGTTTTTTCGAAATTGTGTGTGGACAAGGTGAGCTTTCGTTTCGAGTGGAAATACGTACGAATTATCCTGCGAAGAAGTGACGGTTTCATTATATATGCACTATACTTAATTATCATTAAATTGTATAGTTTAAAAATGTATCGATCATTAGGCAGTTCATAACCTCAAAATTACAAAATTATCTTTTTCCCTGTTATTTAGTGCGTTATTCTCGTTCGATTTTGCTGAATTTCTTTATAGGTATGGAATTTTGAAAATGCAGTAACACGATGACGAAATTTAGAAGAAAAAAAGCTTAGATTTTCACTTTTTGAGTTAGGAATTGACATTGTCTACGTGGTTGCCCGTAGATTCGATTTAATCATAGTATCAACATCGGAGATTTTTTTACTATCGATCTTTATGTCAACTGCAATATCGATGCTTTGAAATCGGGTTCTTTTTTTATTGGAATTATCAAAGTACTCGGTCGGTAAGGCAGTAATCTATCGTTTATCTTAAAAATGTTTCATTTGAAATCAAAATGTTTCGTCAAAATTTTGACGCTCCAATTTCCGTTCAGTACCTTACGAATGTCAGTAAAACTCCATAAATTTTGAAAAACGAAATAACATTTTTGGTACTCGGAATTTGGTTTTTCCCGGATAGATCTACCTAACCGATTGAGTACATTACATTCTTTGGAAATGTTGAATATACTTGTTTATTATTAATTTTACTTTATCGAAAACAATGTAATCTGCAAATCAGTGCCAAGTTCTTTATCTCTACTGATTTCGTAATGATTTTGAAATATCGATCATTTTGCCAATTGAGAAATCGATGATAATTATGCCGATATATTACAGGATCAAATATCCATCGGTGTTGTCTTTATTCATCAAATTGTCTTATTATTCGCTATAATGACAATATATAATTGCCATTTTCATTTTTTTTTCCTATATGAAAATACGAGGACATTAGACTAAATTTTGAAATGTGCACAGTAACAAAAATATTGAGTGCACATAAGGGACATTCAAGTTACAAATAATTCACTTCTATACATGCACACTTTGCAAAAAGTTTCAAGGAAATGAAGATATAGAAATGTTGTATAAAATATCATGACGAGTTATTAACTCTGACTTTTAAACAATTTGAATAAGGTTAAATTTATTATTTAAAAAATATTCCTATGAAAAAATGTTTATTTACAATGACGTAATATGTAATATATTTAATACATATAAATTGTTATCGACACTATTTCTTAAAATACTTTGTTTTTCTATTGATATACAAGTATATATATACACAATAAGTCATAATCTCGAGATTTGTCACATTACTGATTATAAATCTGAATTTATATATTAAAAAAAAAAAAGAAATTATATGTATTTCTTTAGATTATATGATTTTATATACAATTTTATGAATTTCCTATTTGAATTTATTACTACATTTTTACATCTAATTTATTACGCTAATAAGAATGTCGTAAAATTTCAATGAATTTTCATTAATTTCGTTTTCATATTTATCCGTAACAAAACAATTTACGGCACATATGCGATTATCCCAAGTAAAATTTCACTTTCATTCGGAATATGGCGTCAGAATCTGACCGAAAACGTAATGCTTAAAAATTAAACAATTTAAAAATAAAAACGATTTTTTTTTCAAATTAAGTGCGATTTTGTCGAATTTTCCGGATAGAAAAGGGTTTTCGAGTCATCAAATATCAGATATGTAATAAGCGTCAGGAATAAAATATTCAACTTCGCGGTTCCCAAAATGGCGTCAGAAATGAAAATTGGGTTGACAAATTTTCAGGACGTTTTAATTCGAAATATGTGAGCTTTAAAAAAAGAATCGCTAAGAGTGAAACATCGAACTAGGAATAAATACTGGAATTTTTTTAGATTTTTTTAGGTTATATAATATGAACATTTTTTTAAAATTCCAACGTATTATCCTTAGTAGAAAATAAGACAAGTTTATGGACATTTCTTTCTGGACTCCATTACTTTTAACATATAGAGGCCAGAAAAATTGGGCAGAAACTGTTGTGGTTTTCTACTCGGGATGTGACGAATTCTAAGCCCTTTTTTGAAATTCATTTCTTTTTCGTTTTTTTAATAGTTTGTCCTGCGTGTATTTGACGATTATTTTTGACAATTCTTGCTGCTTGTTTTCTCACTTTTCAACATATATAAATATTAACGTCAACAGGGATGGATCGTCGGTTTTAAAGTCGTGGTATAGAACCATTTTGTTCCTTCAAATTGTCGTATAAAATTTTTCCGAATTTTCATCAACTTTCATCGACTTTCGTGTTGAAAAACAATGAAAAATACATGAGAATCATCCAAAGTTTTATTATTGATGATAAACCATTGAAAAACTCAAAAACCCGATAGTTGATTTGATTGTTGATTGAATAGTTAACTTAACAATTGACTCGAAAGTGTCGTAATAGATTGTCAACATATTCGTATTGCAATCGATAATTCATCAAAAGTTTTCAATAGTTTTCAATAGTTTTTCAAGTTTTCAATATATTTCAATAGTTTCCAATATAGTTATTCAATATATAGTTTTCACTGATTATTTTTTCACACACGGACAATTCGAAATACAGTAATAATGAACGTATGTAGTATTGGTCTAGATGCATTCATTCATACAATGCAAATCCTCTTACGACATCGTGGTGAACTCCTATAATAACACCTATGACAAAAGACGCATTGAAATGATCAATATGACAATTAGCACGACACAAATTGGAATTAATGAATTCGTCAATTCTATCATTCCGGACTTGTAAAGGAGATCATCCAATATTATATAGTATATATGTATAATATAACTGAATGGACTCGATGAAGCGCGAAAATATTGAAATACAAGAAAATCATTGAAGAACGTTGAGTCTCGGGAATCAATTAATTTTAATTATATGCTTATTATGTTTATCAACTTCGACGGACGACGTATGTTCCTTATATATATGATTACAAATGCAACGTCGTGCCTTTGAGGACTTTTGAAAGTCGTTTATATCTTGGCATTGGCATTTATTTGCATGTCGTATAAAAAATCATAAAAAAAGAAAAATACAAAAATTCGTTGACTGACAATGTTGTTGTGAATATATAATGTCAAAAATAAAAATTATATACATTTATATGCATTTCTTTATATATATGATTTCGATGGAATCTGATGATCATCTATATTATTAGTTTTTAATGTTTTTATTTAGAAATTACTATTTTTTTTTTTTTTCGTTTCATGAATGTTGATCACGACTTTTCATTTTCTTACAATGGTTTTTTACCACGTCTATTGAGTTTTGGTATCTGTATCAAAGTTTTTGTTTAGAATTTTTTTTTTTTTTTTATTTGTTAGGTTATTGGTAAATGGTAAATTTTTTTTCAATCTTCGACGTTCGTCAACTTTTGACTCTCTTTTCAACTCTTGACAGTCTCGTTAACTTTTGACACATTGATAATTTCAACAATTTTTGTCGGATTTTCTGTTTGTGAATGTATATATATACATGATAAACGTATAATCAATTTTTGTCAACATTCGTCAAGTTTTTGAATGTACGCCGGTTTTGCTGACTTTTCTCAGACGGGCCTTCAATTTTGTTTTAATAATTTTCAAAAAATCTCAATTTAGAGAAAATCAACGGAAACAAGTTTATTAAAACTTGACATATTCTATAATAAGGTGATTCGAAAAGTTGAAAGTTGAATTGACTTTACGGCAACTTTAAAGGTCAACTTTAAAGAGATGTCAAATTTACGTCAAAGTATAAAAAAAAAAAATTGTCTTAATAAAAAATCTTACAAAAACAAAATAAATAAAAATTGTAAAAATAGGTGCGTTCGATTTAGGTTTCTTTTATCGTTCGTTCGGTATATCGTACATCTATCGTACTGTTAAACTTCTTTTGTTTCGTTATTTTAGAACATCACGAAGACAGGAACTATAGTACGATATACCGAACGATATAAGAAACGAACGATAAAAAGCCAAAATCGAACGCACCTAATATTCTCATAATTCTTGGATTTGAATTGTATTTAGAACATTCAGTTTACATAATTAAAATCAAAAGTGGACCAAAAATGGCACTCAAATACCTTACAAACTGATATACGAGAGTGAAAATGAAGAAAGGCAAAAAGAAAATAAAAGCAAGAAAAATACGACATGCTAAAGTCGATGAAAAATGAACAAAAATAAAAACTCAGCAAACGAAAATAGACAAGTATTAAAATGAATCCGTTTGAATCCTAATGTAAATGTCGAAAAATTCTATGCTTCTCAATTTACAATATAATCCGAATACGATCATTCCTTATAATGAAAATTGCTTAATTTAATTTGGATTATGATGGATTGAAATGTGTACGATTAAATTTGAAAATATTTATTTTATCATCAAATACATCGAAAACGTCAAACTTAATTTGTAAACATTGCTTTTGAATTTAAATGTACTGAACTGGCATTAATCCCATTTAATCCATTTTTATTTACTTCATATGAATTAGTTCACAAGCAAGCACAATTCTTACAGTTTTGTGAGTATTACGTAACAACTATGTAACAATTACGTAACAAATAACATTTACGTAAATTTTGTGTAAATATACCTTCAATGTTTGCGGGGTTTTTGTCTGAATCCATTTCTATACCTATGCGGGATTTACAACTGACGAACAAAAAAAAAAAAAATAACTGAGATCGAAACAAAATTTGGTACCCTAACCTCAAATATTTCTATTACAAGACAAATGCTATTATTAGATGTTTAGATCCACTTTACCCCTAATTATATATATATTTGAGGTTAGGTTAGGTATAATTATTAAAAATGTAATTAATATATATATGTATTTATATATTTATTTATTATTTGATTTATTTATATTTGATTTACTGATAATGTTTCCCGTAACAATGTCCAATCAACATATGTTGGCACTAAAAATGCGAAATATAATTAATTCCTCCATACATCAACGCTTTGCTTTGCCTCGCTGAGAAAATCAATCTCAATTTGTGGAATGCTGAAAAAAAAAGTACACGGATGATTCGCGCATTGAAATGAATGAAAAAACATTAAATTATACGAGGCCGTAAGACTGGGACGTCCACAGTCACTGGAATTCATCAGTACTGAATCGCGAGCGGTCAGTATAGCTAAATGAACGGCCGTCTTGTGTGCAGAGGCATATTTTTCGTGATAACATCGCAGTTAAAGATGCATGCATGGACAGCAAAGGGTCGAGCAGATGCCAAGCACACGATTGCACAATCGATGCCGGCCGTGCTTAGTTTAATGCGCGTTCCCTACATATATATATATATATTATATATACGAAACGTTTTTTGCGAATGCGCGGAAAATGATACGTTCGGGCCGTTCTGCGGTTGCGCGAATGATTTTATTTCACTTTTCTTTTTTAATTTGTAATAGATACATTTTTTTATAGCCTAAGATTGGACGACAATCGCAAAAAATTCTTTTGGATTTCATGAATATGTGTTAATTTTTTGTTTGATGATACTGAAGTAGTCATTTTTACGAAAAAGATCCACTTTATACAAAAATTCGATGCAACGTAATGACGAGGTTTTTTTCAGTTGACCAATAGGAGTAGCGCTCGAAATGTGCGCCACCTGCCGGTGCGAGCGGCGATAGGTGGGCCAAATTCCACCGATTCTTTTAATCTTGAGATTTTTAATTATTATTCGAAAGAGCGACCGCTTCTATATAATACTATATTTGCAGTTCGTATTTGACATATTTGACCTGAGCGAATTATAGGTTAGGTTTTGTTCTAGTTAATTAAAAATGTAAATCAAATCTCCAAGACATCTAAGCTTGGCCTAATTTTTGGTTAGTTTGATATCTTATTTCTTATTATTTTCTGTCTTTTTCAGCAATACTATAATATAATATGAAATTTGAAAATGATGGAGACTTTCGAAATGTTTTGTTGTTTGCAATATTTTATCGACAAAGTCCCGTAACAATTTTGGACACAACTTATAGAATAAGCGTTATAAAGTTGAGAAACGAAAGCAACGATGAAAAATATCTCGTCGTAGATTCTAAATATGCAAACAATGAAACTTTTTGTCACGCGGTTACTGTGAATTTTTGTGTAAACAGAATTTGCAAATAAACAAATAAATACAGGTCGAAACTTTCTCTCCACTTTCATAACAAATGGTTAACCACCTATATATATGCGCAATATATGTATCGCTCGAGTAATATATATATTAAAATTTATGAACATTTATATGTATATATTTGTGTACAGAGTGAGTTTTTCTAAAACGGGCATCAAGAAAAAAATGGCGGACGTTTGAATTGCAAAGTTGACCGCGTATTTTTCATTACATTCTTCTATGCAAAAAAAAATGTTTTATTTTTATTTCATACATGTTACAACTCGAATTTCTCAAAAACACTTTAGGAGGTGCTTTTTGAAATTGCGAGCTGCTGAAAAATGCAAAATCAATTTTTTCCAAATCCTCAAATATACTAAGATCCTTAACTTCATAAAATTGTCCATTAAACATCAAATGTACTCTTACATATAGTTAATTTGAACCAATTCATATAGTCGTCCTTCACTATGACTATACGATAACTTCAGTTGAATAATCGTTTTCCCTATCTACGACATTGTATATTATATATATATTTTTTTAATGCAGGCTTCATTTCCTGAATCAAAAGTAACTTCAAAAATATTATTGAAATCATTAAATCCTAAATGGTCATTAGATTTTTATAAAACATTTTGAGGATATTCGTCCTCCATATTGGCGCCGCCATTTTGAATTTCGGAAATTTGTCATCAGAATCGTAATCGACGATCTTGAAAACAACGGTATACAATTTTTTTCGCAATACCGAACATGTCATCAAATTTTCGGCTTCAAACCTTCGCGTTGGGTGTTGCCATTTTGTTGTTCAATTTTTCCGTATCCATTTCGATATCCTTATCCATTTTTGATGTAAAATTGTTGATCAAAAATAATTCTTAAGTGAAAAAATTCGATTGTTTTTTTAATGAACCGAACGTATCTTTTTCGCATCTCATTTTAATTTTTCTTTTTTTTTGTTTGAAGGACAGAATTGTAAAGAACGATGTTAAATTTTACGTTATATATATATATATATATATATATATTATATAGTATAATTACATTTACATGTAGTAATTTTCCTCTCTTGCGACATTTCAGACATTAGAAGATTATTAAATCATCCATTTCATTGTTTATTTACATTTGCAGACTTAAAATGTAATTGAATAAACTATTGCATAACAAAAATACGAAGAATTTTTGACAATTTCTGGAAATTACCTAGAAAAATCAGTATATTTCCCGTTTACGCGCAGGGTCGTCTTATATACCGGCGTTTCCGTAATTTTGCCGCATACGTAATAAAGTTTGCTTCTAGAGATAAAAAAAAAGAAAAAGAAAACAGACGGCTGAAAATATACGAAGTCGTCGCGTCTCGCGTCTATTGACCTTGGCCTATACCCTACCTACCTTCAAACAACACTCGAGCTCCGTATAGAAGAACAATTAAATGTACAGATGGATCCTGTCTAATTTAATTTCGTCCCAAACATCGCGAATCGATTAAAGTCGCATGCGTACACATATATACATATACATATATATATATACATATATGCCGAAAGTATAAATCCGTCGCCACTAATAAGCCTTGCGAGATTTGATAAAGACACACACATACACATAATTGAATTCCTTAATGGAATTGCGTAACGGAAAATGTCACGTGTATAAAAAGACCCGAAGCAAAAATCCAATACGTCAAGTAGTTTTTAAAGGGCGAGAGAAACAAATTCCGCCAATCAGAACAAACTGAGACGATGACGTCGTCTCGCGTTTACGTTGCGTCCGTTGCGTCATAATGCGTTCGAATTCTGATTGGCCGCGTCTTCGAACGCTCTTCGTTCAAAAACTACGCGTCGTATGAAAGTCCGGTAAAAACGATTGTTTTCGTAATTTCGAGTAGAAAATGACAGACACGTAATTTTGAAATTTTTTAATGTAATTCATGTGATCACATGTACACTATGTGTATGACCCGTATACATACATACTGCATTTACGTGTATGTAGATCCGCGTAGATTCGATCGAATCAGCATTATTGAAAGTAATTGTCGGATAAATCACTCAAAGTGGCCTCGACTCGTGAAATTAATGTACCCGATGGCGATTAATTAAATGTAAACATTTCAGAACGCTGGTGAGAGCAGAATACCGCTGCCTCGGGCGGTACGTCCATCGCTGCTTCCGAAGATCCGATCTCTCGGGTCGTTAAAAGTCGCTACCGGTCACAGACGATCACCTGTGCTCTGCGGAAATTTGCAATACGACAACTCGGAGAACGACGTCGTGACGACGAAAAAGAAAAATCACAGCCGCAACAACGTTCCTACTTCCGAAGCCGACGGTAAGAAATTGCAAAATATACATATATATTAAAAAAACAAGACAAAAATAATAATGACAACAATAAAGAAAACGAAGTAGAATCGATCGTTTCGAATTTCATAACGTAACCGAATGTACAGTCCACCCTATTTATTGTCAACGATTCATCTAAACTATCGATTGTTTCGTTCGATTATTGATTTAAAAATTTTTAAATTTGACTTTACTTTGTACTTTTAATTTGAGAATCGAAATTTTTGATAACGGCTGTTGAAATCATAAAATAAAAGGAATATTTTTATATGAAATTTAATTCATTCGATATATCGAAACGAATTACGTATCGAATTAGGAAAAAAAAATATATAGTTATTTCTTTTTTCATTATTATAAATTCCGATCCAATTGGATAAACGATAATTTATATGAAGGTATCGATTTAACTAATGATTCGATTATAGATTCGATTTGATGATTTTCCTGATTGATTCGATTAATTTGTGCGATTTATTACATGTTCTCTAGATTAGATCTATCAATTCATCATTTCAAAGCTTAGATTCTCGACACATCGATAAGAATTATCGATCCTATATATCGATATAACGAATGCGATTTATTGATAAGAGGTACACATTCGATTTATCGATTAATATCACATATTCGATTAATCGATACATACTTTAATCGGTCAATTAGATCAACGCAATAATGACATTTGTTATTCGATTTTTTGTAATCTACAACATCGATCTCTTCGTTCGATTCATCGATTTATTAATTCGATTCAGTCATGCGATATATCGAATAAATCATTCCTGATGCGATTTGTCGACTTGCATTATCATTCGAGCTCATCGAGTTTATCTTTTAATGCATCAACTCCATTTTAATTCAACTTATCGATAGGATATCTCGATTAATTTCAAATTTCGATTTATTTAATCGATTGGTTTTATCGATTTTTCCGATTTCCAACATCCTTTCATTTATGAATTCAATTAAATCAAATGATATGTATCGAATCAACGACTCGAAATGATCATTCGATTTACCGAATAGATTATAGACTCGAATTATTGATTGATTCGATTTATTGGTAGGTTCCATTTTATCGATTGAATCGATGCGACTACACATATTTGAACGAATCGATTTTCCAATTTACTTATACTCGATTCATCAGAATTAATTTCTGATTTACTATTTGTAGTTCGTTTTCGAATTACTATTAGCGATTAAATTTACATCTTTCACTAATGTAACAACATATGTCACTGTTGTATTCTCGTGATCGATTCTCACGATTTTCGATTTTTATTGCGAATGAATTGTATATTTGTATTCCAGTGATCTGGTGATCAGCATTGTTACAGTTGTATTATACATATCAATTTCCAGTGTATCGATTCGCATTGTTGACTCCAGTAAATTAGTTTTGTTTATCGATTCGATTTTATACGTATCGATTTGATGATTATAGATTCGACTTATCGATACCCTTTATAATTACATTCAAAACGCACGCACGATCATATCGATTCTTATCGTTGAGATTTTATCAGATTAGTCTTTAATCAAGCGCATCGATCGGAATCGCTGATGTAATTCAATTCGATCTATCGACTAGTTAGATTCGATATGTTTAATCGATTTGTCGATTTATCGATATGCTTCATTGAATATCGACTCTCCGCTTCGCTTTATCGAATATAAAGCAAATATTTTTATTTTTACGATCAGTCCTATTGTCAAGTTTTTAATTTGACTTCAGAATCGAACCGATTTATGCCATATATCAATTCTTTTCATTAATTATATATATACTGGTATATTATTCGATAACATTGATAAGGATCGCATGGATTTAAAATACAGTCAAACCTCCCATATCGTAATTAATAATTCTAACGATTTTTATAATATATATATATTCACATTTTAAAGTGTATCATTTTGAATCGCAGGAAAATTTTCGGATGCCACCTACACCATTCCGTCGGTATGGGACAACGACAACACTCAGGTCGAACGCCTAGTCTGCCTTTGCGACGATAAGATTGGTATCCTCGAGTACGTATATTCGTATATATAATCGAGTGCATTTCCGTAACCTACATACTTATGTACGACTATAACGACACGTTTCTATTATCGGCCATTGAGCGAATTACAAACTAACCATATTTGATGGCGTGATAGCTTATCGCCTGGAATCAAAACAGTTTTATCCGGCGATGTGTACGTACATGTATATCAATGCTACCGAGACGTGGCGTGCACGCCTTTTATTTGCACTATGTACACTTCTCATGGATAAGGCTGAATTGGGTTATACCAGTAGATCGGTTACGACAGTTCAAATTTTTGATACGTTTACTAGTTTAATCATGGCGAATTGTTGTTAGTTGGCTGAATGTGCAAATATACTTGCACGAGGGGCCACATAATTCACGATGCAATTAAACTATCTATCGGAACACTTTTAGGTAATAGACTGCTTTACTTAATATTGAGCGAAGAATCACCACCTCATTTAATTTTCCTTCCATGGACTTTCCGCAACCAAAATAAAAATGTCGAACTGAATCATCGTCACTTTTAAAAGCATTCCCCAACTTAAGACCGACTGAAATTATAGAACTTAAGCCTAAACTGATGGGATAGATTGCTCGGTTACGAATCTGACCTTTTCGTTCTGTTTCGCAGTTTACCGGAAGACTCTGCTCCAGGTGGTAAGCTCGAAGACCTTGTGGACAGCGGCCCTGATGACGCTTTCAGCCAGTTCATCGAATCGCCGGTGACCTCAACGCCGCACTACTTGATGCTACAGCATAGACAAAACTCTTTCGAACACGACGAAAGCCTTGGGATTCTGACCCCAGATCAGATGACCGATTTCACGGTGGCTCTGGAAAACTTGAGAACTCCCTCTTGCGAAAATCTAACCGGATCCGCCGGCTCGAAACATATAACTAGAGACAGGTAAGATTCATTTTCTTGATTGGTCATTTCTGGTTACTTTTGACCAATTTCAACATTAGTGAGATTATTATTATTAACTGAAGTTGTTAATTGTTTTATAAAATCATGTGATCCTTTACGAGAGTTGGATTGAACCAACGAATGTATAGACGAGCGTAGAACCACAGGGCATATAGGGAAGATGGGTCAGTGGAGAACAAAAATTCCTCTCATTATTGTATACGAACTCACCTTCTATGAGCGTCTATGATCGATGGTTAAATTGACTCGTCACTCCAAGTTTGTAACAGGAGGCTGTGATAACGACACGTTGCATAACCATTTGAAATTTTTCATTTTTCTGTCTAGTGGTAGGCCCACGACCTCGCGACCATTCGACCTCCTGAATTCAGGAGGAATCGAGATATCTCCGATAGAAGCGGAAAGAAGTCCATCGCCGGAAGAGCTGCCGTTGGACCCCAAGCCAGTGGGTCAATCTTCCGAGCCTAGAGGCTCGACGACGAGGGATTCCTCCGTGGATGTCTTGGAATCCAGCGAATCCGTGGAACAGATCGAATCCATCGAGCCACTAAGATCGACGGTGCTGCCATCGAGTTTCGTCACTTCGGTGACAAGCATCACCAGCCTGGAGGCCGGTTACCAAGGGGATGGGGAGAACTCAAGGCCGGCAAGTCGCGGCCCGGAACCGGCTCCCATCGTGCCCCCGGCCAACCTCATCGGTGCCGTATGCCGTCAGGATCCGATGACGGACTCGGACTTTTTTACCGAGAGCGACGCTGACGCCCACGAAGAGATCGTCAGGGGCGATCGACGGGCACAGGTGATCGATGGCACGTTGTTCTGCGCCCCTGGCGAGCGACGCTGCCCCAGCTTCACCGGGGAAGAGATGGACTCTAGTGGGATCTACTCGGATCTGGACAAACGGCACGATGATCGGGCCGACGGGGAGGGTTTCATTGACGATCATACCCCGGATACCGTGGATACCGAAGTCTCACAGAGGAGCCAACCCACGCCGGACAATAAGCCGGTGCCTGCACAAATCATTATGGATTTCTCTCAGGTTACTTGCTCGCGCTTTATTTACTTACGGTGGCTCTCGGTGTGTGGTTTATCTCAAGTTTTGTGCATCCAATTTTTCCGGTATACTTGATGTTTCCGTCATTCGAGGTCGAAAGGGGGTAAACGTCAGAACCCAACATTCATGACTCTTCTCACAATGAGCTACCTGTAATAAACGCGAATGGTTTTATATTTTTCGAGTGTTGCTGTATAGAATGTAAATTCCATGTGGAAATATTCAGCTGGACCAACTACATTAGACTTGACTGTAGATGGATCTGATCTGGATTCATCCCAGCTGATGTTTTGAAGAGTGTTGCCAATAATATGAGAAACGATATTTGATTTGTTGTTTTCAATTGGCGTTAGCATGATCTGTTGAACTTGAAATTAATTAGCATGATCTGTCAAACTTGGATTTGTATAGTACAATCCAATCCCTATAATTGTCAACTCCAATAAATTTTCCAAAACTATCCCCAAAACTCTTCCCAGAACTCGATCTTAGACCTACAGTTTCATTTCAACTTTGTTACGATTCTCAGACATGTATGAGGCATGTAATTCAACATTTAAAATAGCAATCTATACCAAGCAACATTCGAAATATCGTTAGTATCTAAATTGGCCACCATGGCGTTCCCTCGATTCTCGAAAGCGACTGACCGACTCCTGTTACCGTTCCTTTCTTTAGTGTTTGTGGTGTTTTGGTGTAACGAACACCCAGAAGCGAATATGGAAGTGAATAAAGTCTCGGCACGTGGATCGGATTCTATTGTTAGAGTGTCTATTGGAAATAGGTATTATTATACACTAGAGTGAAGCGTCGTTTGTGTGAACGTGCAAGGATCCAAATGTGGAACTCAGACGCGATTTGCCATTAAATCCGACGACCTGTGCTAGAGTCCGAAATGAAACTCTCCCCGCCATCGCGAGCATTTCGTGAAAGTAAACAATACTCGTAATTTCAATTGTGTTGCAAATTTTACTCGAGTCATGATGACATTTTAATTAAGTCCAGTACCCAAATAGTTGTGTGTTTATGTTTCTTTAAAAATTTAAGATTAGATCCGCTTATTTTTGCGTTCCTAAAATATGCCGCTTGCTTGTTGATATTTCTGATGCTCATCGACTATAATGGGGTCAACAATAAAGTCGTTTTCTTTTTTCTCCAGACCCTGCCATTGAATTTATTGGACGACACGATGGAGTCCAACTCCTCGACCGCCGCTCCGGAAGTCACCATGATCGAGCTGGAGCGGAACAAGGATGTCTCCCAGGTGAAAGCGCGAAACAAAGTGGACTCGATGCCCTTGAAAAAGTACAAGATGCCGAAGAGGAACGTCATCTCCAAGATCAAGGCGATGATCGAGTCCAGCCAAAAGGACGAAACGGAAAAAGAACCGCGGCGTCCTCAAAGGGCCACCCGTAAAAACGGGCGCTGGGATGCCGTAATGAATAAAATCGAGGCGGGAAAATCAGAGCAGCGGACTCGTGTTCTACGAAAGGAAGTCAAGTCAAGGGTCCTGCAAAGTCTTTCCAGCACGACGAATTCTTCCACTGCGTCCACCTCGACGATCCGTAGAACAGCGGGTGACGCCAACAACAATGCCAGTGGCAACAAAGAGAAACGGTAGTTTGTTACTTCTACTTTTTGAGGTTAGGTCGCGCCAAGCGTTTGAACGTTTACGTCTGTCATTGATGAACGAATGAGTCTCGGTGAAACAGTGTGGTAATCCCTAAAAATATACGCAACCATTCATTGTGAAAAACACACGATAAACCACAAAGTGAAAAGCACGACATAAAATCGAGCGTGTAAGCGCAATAAAAAACGCCACCATGAAACCGCAGGAGAAAACACTCATTCGCGCATAACCGTACTTATCATTGTCAGATTTAATTTACGTTCGATCAGTTTACAACTCGCCATCGCGCTTACGATTCACGTTTATGTGCGAGTGCCATTGGGACAGGCGACGCGTGGGCGTACCTCAAATTCCGTATTCCATTATTATCGTAATTTGAGACGCGTACAGCCGTAATCCCCAACACTTTATTAGCCTGTATTCGTAGAATGAAAATCGAGGCTCGTTTTTCTCACGCAGAGGTACATGTGTTTACTTTCAGGAGGCTCCGGGGCCGTAAAGAAACGGATTCGCCGACGCAGGAAACTGCGCGAAGTTCAGTGCGAAGTTCAACCAGTGACTTGAGCAGCGCACACAGCAAAGAGGTTCTGAGTAAGTTTTCCCTTTTTTTTCTTTTCTCGAACAATATAAGGTGAACGTACCAATGGCTGGACGTGAACCTATAGCTGGACAGCCTAATCAATGTTTCCCCATTATGTCCTTAAACGAATGTCAAAATTGATTGGGCTGTCCAGCTACAGGTTTATGTCCAATTATTGGTACGTTTACTTTACGTAGAAATTGTATTGTACGTTTGGTCCATGATTTCGAGAAAAACGACTGACCGCTAGGAAAGTGACCAAAAAATTAGCCAATCATTATTAGCGTTCACGCAGCATTATAGAGATGGATCTTACAGTAAATAAGTATAGCAGCTGCAATATAATGTAATATTCTAGTTTGAAATTGCAACCTTAATAATAACCGTTTAAGCCTATTGCGAATTCTGTTAGCGATCTATAACCAGATAATTAGAATGCTCAAGTGATCTAACTGCTCTAATGCAGCCGCGATAACAGGACATCTCGTTACCGTTACGTCAGCCAAGTATTTATATTTTTGCCAAGTTATACTTTCGTTTACAGTTGGCTCGCGTGAAAACTGAAGTACACAGCAATATTTGTGAATGTTGCATTCAGAATAAAAATGTCAAGATTTATACTTTTTTTATAAATCCTATATTTATATTATTATTGTATTCTCATGCATACATATTATGCAGGATGAGTTTTTTTTTTATTTTGAGACATTAAAATATCTGAAGAAATACTTCCAGGAAACTGTTTGAAAAATGCATTTTCTTTTACTTTAGAGGGAGAAATCCGATCGCGTAAAAATTGACATCCACCGCCCTACCACTGAGGGAGGTGTACTTTTAAATTGGGTATACCATATTTATTATTACAGATTTTTGTTTTCCATAACAAAAAACAAGAAAATACTAAAGCTTTATTGGAAACATTGTATACTTTATTCCCGACAGATGGTGCTGTAATGGCTATAAACCACTTTTTCAAATATTTCAAAAATTTCCCTCGATCTACGTACACTATAGGTGCCCCGTTTAAATAGGGATGAACATTAACATTGAAAAAAAAAATGGTATTTTATTCTGTTTTGTTTTTCATTATTTTATACTGTGTAAGGTACGTTATATATATATACGAATGGCAATAGATATTGCGGAAATCTTGTAGTATATATAGACACGATCATCCACAACACGTTCAACCCCCTGCTGTGCATAACCTGAGTGTTTAGGACGAAGTAAATTGCATACTAATGCGATTAGCCACGAGACTTCGGCTGTCATATTTACGACATTGACGATATATGCCGCTAGAAATTTCATTGAATAAAGATTTAATATTTCGTTGAACGCGTTGATAGCGACAATCAACATAGTGAATGATATCAATTATCCGGTAAATTACCTACAAAAACTGTACCAGCTCGTAGTATAGAAAATTAGATTTTTTTTATTCGAATCGTTTTGAATCCTATCGAATTAAATCGATCTTATTTGTGATCTCGATTAAAACTCGATGTACTTTTAATTAATTGTAATATCAAAGGAATAACTAACAATGAATATATATATTTGTAATATATATTTGTAACACAAAATTGACAAAAAGCTTAAAACGAAGAATTGAACATGAATGAAAAAAATTGAAAAGATAGAAAAATATTTATCAATATTTGCAAAGAGTTATAATCTTAATTTTTCAATTCAATTTCTGAACCGCCAACCCTACTTTTATTTACGTTTTAACAAACATATTATTCCAATTGATCCTCATCGATTTCAATCAACTTGAATTTAGAAACCTATGATTACAGTAATAACTCGTATATATTTTATTCAAGTATCGACTAAAATTGTCTCGAATTTAATCGACATTCATTGAAAATCGAGATTAAAATCTTATTTAAATATAATTTTTATTGGTCAGAATAAATTGAAATGAATTAAAATTCAGTTGATATTCATCCGTTCGTGAACCAATATACTTTTTAATATGGATTGAATGAAAAAAAATTTGTTTTTTTAATTATTAAAATGGTAAAAACTGAATTGAAAAAGATAAGAAAGTATTCGATATTATAAACACAATTCCAATGAATTCTTCTTAATTTTTTCAGTTTTCGATAAGCCAATCCCATTTCATTTACGTTGTAGTAAAAAAATGTCGATTGCCATTAATTTTATTCGATTTTAATTGATTTTAATCGATTCGTACGATTCAACTGAAATTGGAAACTGTAATGACGCATACATTTTATCATCGACCATGAACTTGAAATCGACATAAATGTCTTATTCAAGAATAATTTTCATCGGTTTCGATTAATGGTAATTTTCAATCGATTTATATCGATTTTAATTCACTTGTATAAAGTCGTAGTGAAATAAACTACATTTACATATCATGTAACATGTTAACATTTAATATTATTTAAACGATTCGCAAATTCATCTGAGCAAATTAAAACCAATTAAAAGTCTCATTGAAATTTACGTATAAAAATCGATTAAAATCAATTGATGACGGTTGAGAGGGTTCTAAAGTAGAATAGTTACCGACCGGGGTTTTCAAGAATAAAAGTATAAATAAAAAGTGATTGAAACGTTTTTTTTTTTCAAAATTTGAGCTTTGAAAGGGTGATTCTACATAAAATATCTGTTCCCCCAAAATATACTGGTGAAATTGGTATAAAATTAAACGAGGATTATCCAAAATAAATTATTTTTTTTTTACAGATAAGAGAAAGTAATTTAACTCGGATAATTTTCAACCAATTTAAAATCCAAAGCTCGAACTTGAAATAAAGACGCTTCAATTATTTTTAATTTACACTCATCTTTTTTCGAGGTTAGGTCGGTAACTGCAAATCGGTTTAAGTTTGTATAAAATTAATGATTGAAACTGATTAAAGTCGATAATTCTAACCGATTGAAATTAACTGGATTCATTGTGAAATCGATTAAAAATAAAATATTTGTTAGAAACTATCAAAATCAATTATGAAACTGTTTAAAATTAACATGACCACAAGCCATGTCGTTTTTTCAATTCATTCAGACATTCCCAGTAAACGAAGAAGTATTGAGATTTCAAAAATAGGATTGAGAACAATGGGGAAGCATTAAGTAGTATTCACGTTCAAAAACAAATCAATACTTTTGAATGCTTTTTCATTGTTCTCAATCCTTTTTTTGAAATCTCAATACTTTTTCGTTTTCTGGGTTGGCCGTAGATGGTGCTGCTGTTTTGTCTTTTTTTCGCGCAAGCGCCAAACGTACGATATATAACTATATTCCTCATCTACAGAAACTGTAACTTATATGCTTCTCTAATCGCCTCTATTAAAAACCAATTTCTAAGAATTATGCGATTCACACAATTATCTAATCCCTGCAAATTATACATTATCGATTTCAATCGAATTCAATCGGCTGACTTATGACGACTTAACGTCTATATTTAATAGCGTTGTGTCGTACCCAATTAGCTACAATGAAAATCCTAATATAATATTGTCAGTACTTAAATATATATAAAAGAAACTGTTCATGCTTTCGTCGGCATTATTATAAGTGACTGGCAGCCATTGTTGTGCCATCCGTGCCGATGAATGCTTAAATTATAATCCACTATTACATAAATTACGGTTAGTGTGGGCTTTAGTTGGAAGTCATTGATCGAAGCCGCTCACTGAGGCTCGTGTAAATCAATACATCCATTGACCTATATATATAAAACACACATGCTTTGCCGCAATACTTTTTTGCTCGTACTCTCCTTCCATGGCGTTTCCTCATAACTGTCACACATCATTGCATTCGTCATTGAGTTAATTCTCGTATAAAAAAAAAAACATAAATAGTGTCGATGATAACGAGAGGCATAGAACAATTTTGAAGGATCGACTTCGAGGATGAGCTTTGTGCGTAAATTTATTAAATACATACATTGTCATTACGTAAGATCATTACATAAAATCATTATATACATACATATAAATTTGAAACAATTAAAAACTTTATCGAAACGTTAACCCATAAAACCTCCAACGAAATACAATAATTCCATAAACTTGTATGACACAGTATCATTAGATTTCTTTGTAAAAATTGAAATATTCTTCAAATGTACGGTCGCCATATTTCATGCGCCATCTTGAAATTCGGAAAATTTAACGACATATTCGTGATCGGACGAAATCGGAAATGGCATCAAATTTTCGACTTCGAGCCGCCATGTTGGCTGGCGATATTTTGAAATTCAATTTTTCCTCCCTGATGTTGGTTTGATGGAAAAATCATCTATTAAAGAAAAAAGCATATGACGTAATGATTGTAAAAGGTGCAGTTGTTCCGCGATTTACGATTCACTTTTACACGAGTATACACGCTGAATGAACAAAATATGATCAGGATTAGCAAATACAGTTACTTACCCGCATTGCGAGGCAAAGATCTCCCGTAGGGTCAAAAAGTATATAGTCGTGCAATGTACGAGAGAACCCGCCTCCTTTCTCTCCGTTGCACTCTTCATTTTTCGCTTCTTTTCTATACATCTATAATGTATTTTTCAAAAATTATCATAATCGGTCAAGAAATTTTTTTTTTTTTTTTTTTTTTTTTTTCTTCTTATTCAGAAAATGTGATTTTCTTTATTATTATTTTTTTTTTTCGAATCTAGTGTTTACATGAAAAATATACCTTGAAAATTGATTTATTTTAGGTTAGAAACATTGTAACAATTTTGGTACAAATGAAGTTTTCGATGATATTCGATATAGATATCATTATCAATCAGTACACCGCGTCACTTTTCCAGTTCGGCTTCATTTATCACCGCAAAGTAATTATGCGATTCTCCAAGGTTAAATATATCGTGTACTCGAGCGTAATATCCTTTTACACTTTAAACACAAGCGTTTTATATTTTATAACTGTTAATACGAGGTTCTTCGACCCTCGATGGCATAACTCGATAAATCAAAATCAAATCTCTTTCTCGCTTCTACTATATATATACGTGCGCTTTTCTTTGCTCCTTCGTAACATTTGTGCTTATTTCATATCTTACTGTTATCTCATTCGTACGATTTATCGTTCGCCGCGAAGAATTTCGTATATTCTCAAACGTGGATATTTCCAAATCCTATTTTTTCTCCTTCTTTCTTCATTAATCCATTTTTAACGATTGCTTTGTTGCTTTCTTTGCGTTACTTTCTTTTTGGTCCTTTGTTATACTTTCTTTGTTATCGTTTGTAATCTTATCTGGACCTTTTATGTTATCGACATGTATAGGAAATCTCGCTCGTAACAAACCCGTAAAGGTATAAAAATTCTTGATGATTCGCCTTGACACTTTGTCCGAGAGTCGAACTTTTGTGTCATGCTCCTTGAGGCTGTGAGGCCTCTATATTGAGTCCATTTTGAGTTTCTTATAGAACCTCAAAATGTAGGATATATTATTATCCTTTAAGTCTTCGGAAGAAAGAAATTCTTTGCCGAAGAAAGCGTATAACTATACAATAGCATAAAACTAATTTCACTTATATTTCATATACAAAGTAGCCAATATTTTATTCTCTCGCTAAAGTTTGTTTATGAAGTTGTCACGTATAGAGATCGAGGTAATCGATGTATACGCTCGATGCCAAGGTCATGAAAGCACTCCGTCATCAAAGTTGTCCATAGGGGAATGATTAAGAGCCTCTTTTCATTACCTCGAGTTTCCCTATAGGGATGATGTATGTATACCAAGATATTTCGCTTACGTCGGTATATCACTCGCAGCAAAGAACGCAATTTCCTAATGGCCGCGATAGGACCATTGACGTATCGAACGGTTTTTCGGTAGAGAAATGGCCCAGGTTTTAAGTAATATTTTCTTAAACCTTTAAAAATCAGACATATTTTTGCCGCACCCTGAGGATTTTCCTTATGTATCTCTTCCCTGGTAGACATTCTGTTCAGTTTTATTGGATACAGTCCATTTTCTGACTAAGTTAAGTGGTTTAAAACTGTGTACAGCAAAAATGCCCACAGACTAGACAATAACTAGACACAAATAAGCAAACTAGTTTTTTGTTACAAAACTATCTAAATATTACATAAAATTAATGTATTTAAACTGTCCACAACTTTGGCTAAAAATCTTGCCTAATAACTGTTCAGTAAAATTATTCAAAATATGTATAAAAATATCCTGTCTAATTACTATACAATAAAATTATATAAATATATGCACATAAAATAAATGGGTAAATGTTACGTACATACTGTCCAGTTAAAATGAACATATTAGCCAAATTCTGGGTTAAAAACTGATGACAAAAAATTATTATCCTGTTAGTTTTAAATATTAGAATTATCTACAAAAGTTACCTAAAAAATATCCATACAATCGTTACATTTCCATTAAGAAACTGGCCAGATTTCAATAAGATATTGTCCACAAACTGGCTTGTACACAAGTTTATTAGCCAAAAACTGGGCAGTATTTAGGCGGAATTTCTACCATCAGAGTTGATTCTGTATGTCTCGGTTGCGAATCTGAAGTCAGATTTTCAAAATTCAATATAGTCGTGTCGAAAATCTTGAAGATATTTGCAATTATTTTTGCCAAATTCTAATCACTTTCCATTATCCATAAAACTTTCAATTAAGTATTAACCTTGGCAATGCATTGAAAACCCCCCCCCCCTCCCCCCACCCCTAATCACCGTTACAGAGAAAGTAGAGACTTTGTTATAATTAGGGATATTTCGACTTCTATAACTGATCAATTTTAGAAAACCGCGATGACTGTTTTATTTGGTATACAATTCCCAGCATTTGGAGTACTCATTTTTAGTACTCCAAATTTTTTTTAATATTAGTATATTATTTTTCACAATATTGAGAATATCTCGACTTGTAATTGGTCAATTAAAAAAACACTATAACATTTGAATTCGGTACATTATTCCGCAAATTTTGAGCCATTAATCAAGTTTCTTGATACTAAATTGATAAAGTTATGCATCCCTGGTAGAAAATTTGAACATTTTCTGCCCAATTACCGGCCAGTTTTTCTGTCAGCTGACCATATACTGGCCATCTTTTATGGCTCGTGAAAATTATGGCCATTAATTGTGTGGTATTTTGGTTGGAATAAATAGTTCCTCTGCAACCGAGCAGTTTGGTTAGTACACTCAAAATAAAGTTTGAGGCGTATGGCGATATGTTCAAATAAATTAATGATTTGCCATAATTGTTTAGTGTAAATGTGTATTTATTTTAGTTAGAAGGTAATAACTTCAAATCTTTGTTTGATGTGCAATTGCAATTATACATTTTGTAACCTCAAATCAAATAGTTTGATTGGATGCAATTAAAAATTCATGACCGATGCTACCACTCACTTCCAATAAGTCATGTCTGAAGGAACTGTATTAATGACAATGTCAGTACGAATAAAATATTTATGTTTAAACAATATACATTAAATATTGTAAATAATAACATTCGGTTTGCTGTAAAATCGTTTTAAATTAACCCGTTTTCAATCATGCATCATATTATTAGAAATCTATTTTATTATTTAATTATACATCAGTTTTTAATTGAATTGAGGGCAAAGAAGAAATACATTTTAGGATTTAGGTTTATAACGATTACGATTTAAAAATTGCAATTGTGTTTGAAAGGTTTTCAAGCTGGTTTTTAATACCAGTTTATGGGCATCAATTGTGGCTATTTCTTGGCCAGTGACCATTTCAGATGGCCACAATTTCTACCAGGGGTGTTTAAAGTGGGTTTACATGATAATGTTTTTACTGGTACTGATAAATCCCGCGAAAACTAATCAGATCCAACTTGTTAGTGGGCTGGAGCGCGTAGTCCAAT
Organism: Trichopria nigra; assembly: GCA_030522945.1. Taxonomy (NCBI): domain Eukaryota; kingdom Metazoa; phylum Arthropoda; class Insecta; order Hymenoptera; family Diapriidae; genus Trichopria; species Trichopria nigra. Next base: position 23,550 of record JAPYZR010001321.1, on the reverse strand, counting down.
CACGAGCAGAATCCAGTACATTACGATACAAATGCGCAAAGTATCTCATTCCCGCACTAGTATCGTAATGTACTATTTTGCAATTGTGTGCGTAAAGTAAGTGCGTAATAAAAACTTTTATTCACCCTGTAAGGTGATACGCGAAAAGTAAAATAGTCGTGAAAAAAAATCACGCGTAACGCGTAAAAGTACACTTTACACCCTCGTTAGGTAAAAAATACTATCATTGCGTTTTTTTTTAGATCCATTATAACGTGAAACATGGACATTTGATGAGAAAAACATACGGTCATATTTTTTTCGAGTGACCAAATTCGATAGTTCGATCCAATCGTATGGCAGCTCTGCAACTAATTAATTACGTTCCGTCTATTTTGACAACACTAACAAAATGGAGTGGTTGTCCTAAATCTTTACCTCCTATTTCAAATGTGTTGACTTTTTCTTTTAAGAATCGTTTTGAAGTTTTTCGAAGTTGTTTTGACCTTTTGTATATAGCTCGTAATGTAAACAACTCAAGGGATTCTCGCGTAAAAATGTTTACAAACATCACTGCAGCGGTCGATTCTCGGAGATCCCTCATCATGTGCCAAATAGAAACCCATTTCTATAACGAGAGCGAAAAGACAAGAGTCGCGACGCCTATCGGCGAAAAAGCTAACTACATCTGCCTCCAAATGGTTGAAGACATACGTAACCGACAGCATTACAAATTCCTTATGCTAAATCATATGTGTATTGGATACTTAACAAATACGTCTCGTTTTGACGCACTGGACCCTCTGAACCTTGCAATGTATCTGATATATGTAACCGACGGATTATTGTTTCTTATTTGACATATATGTATCATTTTGGTAATGAATCTTGCAATGTATCTCATATGTAACTGACAGGTAACAGTAGTTTATTATCCAACACGTTTCATCTGAAATTGAAATCTTGAAACCTTTTTGTTATCCAACTAAATACCCAGTCGTGCCGTATAGGAAATGAAACTTTCCAGTGACGTTTCTGAAACCGACAAATGTTTAGCGGGTATATGGTCATCTTTTATCAAGGCATAGAAAGTAATACTTACCGTACAGTCGCCTGTAGTCTATATATACAGTAAACGGTAAATCTGATTTTCACTCATCGAAAAAGTCCCCTTCCGTTTAGTCGGTCACCTCGACGTATTTTTGCAGATGTATACCACCCTACCTACTAACATTTTTTTTTCGCCGAACCGATGCTCGCGTAACGAATCAATCAATCAATCAATCGTTCCTTTCCGCTCGTCATTGTCTCTCTTTGTCCTGCTCGTCTCCGCTCCTATTATCTCGCTCTCTCTCTCTTTGTCTTCGCGCCTCATTCGTCAGAACCTCGGCGGGAAGAGCGGAAAAAGAAACCCGTCGGACATCCTCTTCTATCCCGGAGAGATGCGTATCGGGATTTGCGCCGGAGGGGAATGAGTAGGGATACATGTACTTACTATAAGGAGGAGGCGGTTACGTCGAAGAATTTGAAAAAGCAGGCCGGCCGGGGTCCTTCGGTACCGTTAGCCTAGCTAGTATAGTATGTACTTCGCGGTCCATCCGTGTGTTCCGCATGTATACACATAGAATACAAACGCGTTATTCCATATAATATATATCCATTGGCGTGTTGGCCTCGTGTCGCCGCGGTCCTCTTCCCCGTCGTGCAACTCGGCCGTCCTCGGCGGGACTCGGTGATGCTTCGTGCCTCGTTTCTCTCCTCCGCTCGACCCCTTTTTTCCCTCCCTAGATGCATGCGCCACGACGAGAGAGAGTCTCACTGGCTGGCGGGCAGGCGATTCTCACTCCAGCAGGCTCGGGTCGACCGCGTACCGGAAGTTGCTCGTCGCCGGACCTTTTTCGCGCTCGGCCGCTCGTGAAAACCCGTCGCCGATTTCCATCCCCTGCTGCTGCTACGCCATCTTGAATCGGGCCGTCGTCGAGGTGGTGTCCAGTATACGCCGGTGGTATATAAGAGTGGCCGTGTCGTTGACTTGGCGATTATGTAGGGTCAACGGCACCAACGAACGCCGGTACAGGGTTATTTCCGGCTTTACCTTGTAGACCCAGCCGGTTAACGGCTCGCGAGGAGTTGTCGTCGTCGTCGGTCGATACCCGTTCGTACCCGATGACGACGAGATCGATCGTGTTTTTAAGAACGCCGAACATGGACTGCACTGACAGCGGCACGGTGCGGAACGGTGCCAAGTTCGCGCGCGAACTTTGACGACCAGTGTGATTCGAACCTGTCCGGGACCGTTTGTGACCACGGGTATAAACATTTGTTCGGCTGTCACTGGCAGTGGCACGCGAGTGTCCAGTATGTGTACATATACGTAATGCGTGGGGTGACGACAACGCGTGGTGGTGTTCCCCCTCATCATCCTCGTGTTCCTCCTGTGATTTCTGCCATCTCAAGTCTCTTCCCACCCTGTATTGTTTTCCTTCCTTCCTTCCATCAATGTCACGTGCAGTTTGTTCCTTTTCAAGGAACGTATGCGTGTGTCTATGTGTGTGTGTTTGGAGTTCTAGACAAGTTCTACAAAAAGAACAAACCGATATTGGGAACGGTTGCGGTAACGGTTATTTTCCGAGTTTGAAAGGTTCCTTTGCTCTCCGACACGGAACTTCGAATAACGTCGTCTTGAACTTTGAACATGATTGCGAATACGTATTAAATGTCCTGCATTTTTTTCCGCGTAAAGTTTCGCTGCACTCGGTTCCGGAACGGTGCAAAAACCAAACCCAAAAATTGTGGTTCCGTGCAGTAAAACTTTATTGCTCGGAGTATGTATGTATGACAATACGGGACACGTGTACGTGAAACGCGAATACACGAAAGATGGATTAATAAGGTAAAGGTGCGAATTTAAGTCGAGGGGGGTTCTCTATCAGTTTTGCCATCTATACGTGTTATATACTTCGAGCCATTGCACCGGGACATAGTTCGCGCATTGGGACATTTACCGTAATAATACTTTCGTCGCGAAGCACGAAAATCCAACATATTTACAGGATCGTAGCTTCCGTGAAGCTTGAGAACGCAATATCGACGAGTGAGCTACCTTCAAACGGTTGTAATGTTGCCGATGGTACAAAATTAACCTAAAAATCGTGGGTAGATATATCCGTAAAATTTGCAGGTTAACCCTTCAAGGGTCAAATGTGTAAATTTATCGAATGCCATTATGGGTAATATTCCGAAAGGCATTACCAAAATGGCGACAAGTATCGTGTCCGTCTACAAAATCACGGGTAAACCTTCGGAAAAACTACGTCACCTGGGAAAAAACAATTATATATGGTATCTTACGTATTTTAGGTCGCTGATTACGAATATGATAATAGAAATTGGCGGTCGGCCATATTTTAGCCGCTACCTTGAAAAAACAGCGAAAAAACGTGATTTTTTTCACTTTTTTGCAGATATTTTGAAAAATACTGATCTGACGAAAAAATGTCTTAAACAAAAAATGTAGAGCATGAAATTCTCTACAAAAAATGTTTTTTGTATTTTTTTCGTAATCTCAAACGAAAGCCCTCAAACGAGCGACGAAAGTGCGCCCATAATTGGTTTTCTTTCCGAAGGTCTACCAAATCACGAAACAACTTGATGGATTTTTCGACGTCTCTGATTGTGAATCTGACGTCAGTTTTGAAAAATTCTTTTTTTAGGGGGGCCACATTTTAGATCCGCCATTTTCAATTTTTAAAAAACCGTCTCCGGATTCGCGATCTTAAAAAACCTCGATTATTAAGTTTCGTCAGTAGTATCCATTGAATTTTGTGGTTTTGTACGCATGGCTGTATATGATATTGGAAATTAAATTTTCACCTTTATCGCCATTTTGGAAAATGTATACGTCAAAGTAACGATAAAAGTTGGTCACGTGCTCGTGAAATGTCTTCCCGGCACGTTGGCAATAAATCGATTCGCGCAAATATAACATTTTCCATTCTTTTTCCTTTTTTTTTTAATGAGATGCGCGAATGAATTTTTCACCTCACGCGGACATTAAGCTTGTCAGACTTCGTAATAAAATTATCCTTATCTTTAAGGGAACTCGGTGATTTAAACCATCTGGGAAATTACAGAGAGTGCAGCAGTTGTACATTTACCATATACGCGAGACGAGTCAGATTTGCAACTGCGTATCAATCGTTCATTTATTTTTACATTCTAATTGTCACACTTTGCATTTCAATCTCCTATCGAGATTTGTGCATATGGTATATAATTATATACGACGCGTGAAGTGGCAAAAAACGATTCATTTCCCTCGTGACGCGAAATAAAAATGTACCGATTTTTTGTCTTTCTTTGTTTCCACTTTTTAAGTTAAGAATTGATTTTGGCGTTCATTTACAAAATGTGATATCAGTTTCTTCATGCACTCAGGAATTATTAAATTATTCAGTCGATAAGGTAGAATTCTAACTCGAGAAATGTTATATTTTACCTTACCGATTGTGCACATTATATCTAACTTAAAGTGGGGGGAGGGGGGGGGGGGGTCTAAAGTACAAATATTACCGAACTTGTAACAAACAAAATGTAAATTAAAAATTATTGAAACGTTTGTATTCTTTTACAAAATTTGGGCTGTGAAAGGGTAATATATTAGTAAACAATGTCTAAAAAACTATCCGTGAAAAAAAGGTTTAAAATTAGACTAGAACTGTCGGAAATGAATTATTTCGTTCCACTTTAGAGATCCCTTAATTGCGTATCACTTCGAAAACTGGTATACCAATGTATACCTTTCTTTTTCCCTTGATTTGATGCGTAAACTAAACAAGGACCTAACCTAGAAATGTACGTGAAAACGAAAATAATGATAAAGTAGAAAACCTGATTTTCACCGATTCATGTATTATATTGTGCGTCAGTGAAAACATCGTCAATCACGTCGAAACGGAGCTTTTTAGGTTCACTATATGAGTAAATCTCAGGCGACATGTCGAAACAAACAGGGGCCAAAGTCGGTCTTAAATAAAGAGGTACATTTTCATCACTGTATGATTCGATACATTTTCGATTGCATTTTTTTTTGTGTTTTATATTTGTATTAAAATTATATAACGATGACATGAAATTGCGTTTCTTTATTGGTAGTATAGGATTTAAAAAATAAAATTGTTTTTAAACTCGAAAACAAATCGTTGCCATTTAAGGGGGCATTTTTATTAGGAATACACTGCAATAATAAAAATAAAAATGGCTAAGACTGGTGATGATTCAGAGGAAGGTATATCGACATATATAGTTTCCTGAAGGGCCGTAGTCGGCACAATGAAAAGGCTCGTCGTTCCGTTATGTTTAAACGTTTTAGGAATTTATTCTCGACAGGGGGAAAAAAAAAAATACAAAATTATTCGTACGAAATTAACTAATGTCGATAATCGACGAGAATATTCAAGTGCAATTTTTGTCAAAACTTGATGAATGATGTGTAATTGCAAAATGTGAAGAAAAAAAATTGATAAAAATACGAAATTGCAGAGAAAAAACAAAGTTAATTTCGAAGAAACATGGTTTATGGTTTAAAAATTCGTTGATTCGCGAAAAATTGTTCTCAGCCTCGTCGTACATAAACGACGCGAAATTACTGTTAACGAAACAATTATATGAATCAGTATATTTAGACGTTTTATTAAGGGTTCGTTAACCCACCGGAATTGTGAAGTTGCTCTCTCTTATACTCAAATCTTTCGGTGTATAATGGAGTCTGCCAACATTTTAAAAATAGTATAACCTGGAAAATATTTTGTATTTTCGGATGAAATTATATCATCGTTTCTCTTTACCCTTTTACTTTTTGTTCTCTCCTAAGCAGCCGGACAAGTATGCTGGGCAATATAATATTATGCTTTGTCAACTTTCATTTCATGTCGTACCATGTAAACTTTGCATCATTTTGCAAATGTTTTTTCAACAATGAGGCGTGTCTTTACTTAGTAAATTGAGTTTTGTAATTTTTTGTCGAAAATTCAAGGAAAATTAGAGATTCAATTTTAGAAACGTTCAGTATAGGCAATGCAGAAAACGTCGCGTCATGACGAGTGATGAAAGTTAACGACGTTGACGAAAAATGACGAAATACATTGAACAACTCCTTTAAAACACGGTCAAAATTAATAAGACGTGACGGTAGTATTAAAATAGACAACATTGATAAAGTTGAAAAGATTGTCAACCTTGACAAGATTATCGCTTAACTGACAAAGTTGTTATGACTGACAAAGTTGTCAAGATTAACAAAGTTGTCATGATTGACAAAGTTGTCGAAAAAAGCTCGTGAAAGTCGTCATTGTCGACAACCGCGTCAACGTTGTTTTATTGACGGCCTCAACAAAGTTGTCAACATTGACGAAGTTGTCAAGACTAATAAGTACTGTATGTAAATTTGTCAAATCTGACAAAGGCCACAATAGTTATCGGAGCTGCTATAAATTGTCAACTTCAATGAAATTGTCAAAACGCACAAAAATTCATTAAACATTTATAGCACGAGTTTTACAATAGTCATTGATAAACTTGACAATTTGAATAAATCTGTCAATATTGCCATAATAATAAAACTGACACATATACGAAAAATGCAATAAAACTGTACAAAATAATTAAAAAAATAAAATTATCAAAACTGAAGAAAATGTAATATTTACCAAAATTACCAAAATTAACAAAATTGACAAGATTGATTAATCTATAAAAAGTAGACAAAAGTGATAAAAGTGACAATAATGACGATAGTTGCAAATTCCAAACAATGTGACAAGTGTTCCAAACTTGCTGGCGTTATAAAGACTGACAACAAAATGAGATAAATTGACGAATATGAGAAATGTAATTAAATTGACAAAATCGAAAAAACAGACGACATTAATATATCATTGATAAATACGACAAATACGAACAAAATGACAAGATTGTCGAAACCAACGAAATCGACAAACGTGACAATTATGACAAAATGGATAAAAATAATAACATTGACAAAATTGACAAAAATGACAAAAATGTGACGAAATTGTCAAACGCAAGAAATTGACGCTATTAAATATTTAGTTGACACTATTCACTGTTGTACGGAATATGACAAAATTGTTGAAACAATAAAGATTGTCAATGTTGACAAAGTTGCCAGAGTTTATAAAAAAAAAAGGTTACGAAATTGACAAACATGACAAATATGACAAAATTGATAAAAACAACAAAAATTTTCGGAAGAAACTAACTGTGACAAAAAAAGTGACGACATTGTCAAAACACAAGAAATTGGCGACGTTGAATAAAGTTGAAACGCTTGACAATTTCAAAAATTTGAAAAATTGTAGATACGATCAAAATTGTCAATGTTGTCAATTGTCATAAAAAATATGACAAAAATTAAACATCACATAAATATAAATATGCGACAAGAAGCACAAAATTCAACGAAATTTAACAGTAAAAGTTGATACAAATTAGTCATCGGACTGTAATAAAGACAACACAAGTTGTTAAAAAAAAAACAAACGATAAAACTTATAAGCAGTTAACGTCGATATTTACTAAATTAGAAACGTGTCCTTCTACTGACCTTAAATAATAATAATGCGAATATGATAATGTGTTATTAAAATGTAAACTAATCATTTGTTTACATGTCCACCCCTTTTAATAACAAAAGTTGTCGCGGACGTGACAAAGATTTCACAACAATAAAAGATTTCATAATATACATATATACAAGAATAAAATCTATACGAACTGCCAAAAATTGAATAAAAACAATATAAATTTTCGGATGACCAAATTCAAATCCCAACCTTTGGTTACGGGTCGAAGTAATTATCGAGATTAGGTTTTACAGTTACATTTGTCAAAACTGATTTATGGAAAACTAAAACAAGATGAAGAAATGGGTCGAAACCGTCATAAATCTGTCGAAAAATGATAAAGACTGCTGGACAAACCTGCAAAAGTGACGTAAAATTGAGAAAAACTAACAATCATCGTCCGAATCGCCAAACGTTTTCTTAATAAATTTCATCGTTCAAAATATAGTCTACGGTTGATTACTTAGCATAAAAACAAAAAGAAAACATAAACAAAAGGAAATACCAATTTCCGGTTTACGATACATTCAATGCGCAAATACGAAGCATTATGAAAGCTTGTATTTTTGACCGGCAGCCGCCATAATAGTAAGCTTTTCGGATCCAGTTTTAGTGTACATCTAGGTTTCGAGGTTGCCGGTTTATTTCCGACTTTGCGTGCCAAGAAATAAGCAACCGCACAGACCATTTATTTGGGTTTTATGACAGCGACAGTTCAATTTCGAATTTCGCTTGGTTTCCGACCAAGTTATCCGAGCGTTTGTTTTTTTTTTTCTTTTTTTTTGCAATATAGCCAGTTTTTCTCCTTGTATTTGAATTTTCAAATTTGACAATTGAATGAATTGTGAAAATTCCATTTTGAAATTCCCCCTGCTGCCATGTACGATTTTAATCTTCCGAAATATTTTGAGTTTACGGCCAATAAATTAATGGGATGGCTGCACGCAGCAGTCTGAGCTCCTAATCGTTTTATTGTCGATACATATTTTGTTTTGGTGAACGTAACAATGGCAAAGTAAATATATTTGTTAAAAAAAAAAAAAAAAAAAAAAAAATCGTCATAACTTGTTTACGCGAAAGCAAGTTTGTCTGCAAATGTTCCATAAAACAACGCGGCGTCAATATCGTTATCATTATATAATGAACGCAAATTTGATAGAAAATATACTCGTTAAATAAATGGAATGAATTACTTGCCGTCGTGTCAGTTATGTAACGAGAAAAGTACCACTTAATCTCTGCCCACGCTGTATAATCGACATGTTCTCAACTAAATTGTATCGAGCTCTCGAGTTTAGCACACCTGTTGATGACCGTACGCGAAATCGTTTTTAATAAATTTAACGAGGCTTATTTTGTTTTTAGAATCGAAAACTTGACTTTTCTTACCTAAGAAACCTAAATTTTTGAAACTTTACAAAATTTTTCGATATCTGATTTTTAAAAGGAAATTTGGAGAATATTTTCATTTATTTATTAAAACTACATACAAAAAAAATTATATACATATAAATTGACAAACCAATTAAAAAATGATTTTCCAAACATCATTATATATATGCGATACGCAAATTACTACTTCTAGTCCCGCTGCGAGATGGGTAAGGAAAGCACACTTTTACTGCCTATAGAGAGGGATTTGAAAGTAATAAAAATGTATACGCTTTACGTCACACGTGCTTATTGCGAACAATGAATCTTCTGTGTATAATGTACATATATAGATGTCAACAGAAGAATTTTGACGGCTGGCGTGCGGAAAGTGTGTCTTTCTCCACTTATCATATATGCACGTTTGTCTCAGACCCCGTCCGATGTTTCCGATAATATATCCGATATAATAATATACTAATAAATATATATAAATCGGTTGAAATATCAGCTATTTTAAGAATTTTACTTTTATTGCCCTCGGGCGGAAAATAACCGGTTAAAGGCGCAAAAATCGTTGCGAAAAGTTCTATATGCTTTTATTCTTCTGAACGATGAATTTGCAAAATTTCTGTACGTTGACCGGTTAAGGAACAAAGTAGAGAAAATAGGGAATCGCGGACGTTTCGCTATACGTGCTATTGTGAACCGCGGGTGTGGAAAGTACAGTTAATTACGTGCCTGCATTATTCGTCCAGAAAACGAGAAAACGAAAAGTGGAAATAACGAAAGAAGCGTATATACATATATTGTCATTAATGCGGAAAAACGTGCGAATTCTGGAACGAGGAAAAAAGTCGCGTTTTCATCGCCCCGTGCGAATAAAGAACATTACAAAGGATCCCAGCCAAGCGTGTTAAGAAGCATTGCAACATCCTGTATATATATATATATATATATATAAGTGACTGCTTGCTTCCCCACTCTTAAAAAAAAACACGCTCTTCGAGCAGGTGTAAAATCGGGTAGGTCGAGCCACGTGCTTCGCCTTCTCTGGACCGCGTGCTCGCGCCGAACTTTCCTCTATACATATAGACATATATATATATATATAGAGGCAGCGATTCAGAATGCAGATCGGGCGTGGGCGTGCGATCGCGTGTATTCGAGACACCTCGATGGGAATATAATCGAATCGAGAGCTGGAGCCGGTGGGAGGATTTTTATCGCTGCGTAAGAAAGCGGAATGTCGTTTTCTAGAAATTTTGTATTGGAATATTGTCCTTTTTTCCCATTGTCATTCCATATTTTGTATTTATCGCTCTTATACGATTCAGTAATTGTAAAGTTTATTCATTTTGAAATGAGCGTACTTATCGATAGCGCGTCGATTTTTCATTTTTTTTTTATTAACGTAAAAATAAAGAAAAAAATCCAATCTTTTCATAAAACCTGTTGTATAATAATAATAAATGATAAATAAGGTACTATTAGTATTTTAGAATGTTGAGAATGAAGATCTAAATGTCACCAAATCATTTCACGTTCATGTACATAAAAAATCTCATATAAGAAAATTCCTCCCAACAGTGATTAATTTTTTTGTTCTGTTTTTTTTTTTTTTTTTAATTATTTCGCGATTGCTTTGTGTTTGATATGTAAATAAGTTGTTATAGCACAAATTAAAGTATAAATGATGATACATAATTAGTACAATAACATTTTTTCGACGTTGTTAAAAACATAAAAATAATTTGTAACTTTCTGGAATTTGTAAAAAATTAAGAACATTCATTACGACTTATATTGAAGATTTTATTAATAATAATTTAAGAAGTTTTTATTAATAATAACGTAACATAGTCATCAAGCACTAATTAATAAAATATTATTAAATTATTATTATTATTATTATTGTCATTAAAATATTATTAATTATTAAAAATATTTATAATGTTTTTACTAAGATTCAATATAGCGCATAAAAGTATAAAGGTGTCTGAAGTCGCTCATTACGAATACGTTGTCAGATGTCGAAAAATTCAAAATGGTGGATCCAATATGGTGGACATAAAACGTAAAAAAATTAACATAGATTTTGCTACAAATTAATACTTGGTGTTTCTGGGGATCGCTGACGAATACGAATCCGAAGTCAGATTTCGAAAATTAAAAAATGGCTGACCCAATATGGCGGCCAAAAATTGTAATTTAAATAAATTCTCAAATCTTAAATTTGGACTCTTAAATCAGCGACTCTAAAAACCCATCTATACATATATATATATATATATATATATATGTATGAAAAGTTTTGAACATGTTGATACTTTTTCAATAAAATATAACATTTTAAGAGCAGTGAACAAATCGTTACAATTAATGTTTAAAAAGAAACAAAGAAAAAAACACGAGCATCGAATGGAAACGGACGAAAAAATGATACCATTTTACGAATGTATGCTTTTGTAACAGGAGGTACGATAATAAAACATCGCGCTCGCGCCAAGACACGTGCATAAAAATAATAACCTACCATCATTTTGCGCCTAAGTACATTTTTTTTACGAGTTTACACAATACTACGTCAATATAATCAAATACTCAATGTTTATTATACCGCGGCGTTTTAAAATTCGAATGTTTTACTTAAACTATAGTAATTCTATAATTGTATCTTTCTACATTTTTGTTCCAGTAAAATTCGCCGAGCAATTCTTTCTCAACTTAGTCCTTACTTTATTTCATTTCTGTTTTATTTTTTTTTTTATTGAACAGTTACGAACTTGTTATTACACCTTCAAAAAACACACTTTTTCATATAGTGTATACGTAATGTTCGATTTTACGCACCTCTGTCAGTGCGTAAAATAGCGTTTTACGCATGCGCATTTGTAAAATTTTTACGCACTAAAAGAGATGCGTAAAAGCGAACATTTATACGCATACTATATAGAAAAGAGTGCGTTTTTTGAAGTTATACTTTTATTCTACTTTACACATGCACTACATCGAAGTAGTACACAACAAGTGCGTACATTTCAGCAGCTCGTACTGACCGAGGGGGACTCGTGGCCACTCGCCCGATGCGTGAAATCGCATTTTACGCACTTGTTGCCTAATGTACTATTTTGGGTGCTTTATGAGCTACAATAAATAACAAAATAAACGCAGATTAGGTTTGAAATTCTGACCTTCATTCCGATTCAGAATCTCAAGATACAGAACAATTGACTTGATTATCAGAATTTAAAATGGTGGATCCAATATGGCGGACCTATTATGGCGGATGTTTTTAAACTTGGATTCTTCAATTTCATTTTGTTTTCGTCATTCATTTTTTAAAACTTGCTGTATTGTGTAAATATAGCAACACCCACATACACACCGGTCGTAAGCACTGGTGTCCAATGTAATTTGATTGTTGCTTTGGAGAAACTATTTTCCTATTTTAATTCTAGATCTTTCTCAAAGAATATAATTAGAAAAAACAATAATATTCAATGACTTTCACGGGATTAATTCGCAGAACTGATGCGTTCTAATCGATTTTAAAAAATTCGGTAGCCATATTGAAGCCGCCATTTTGAATTGTCGAAATCTGACGTTGGATCAGTGTTCAGCGTCCACGAAAATCCCCGAGTAACGAGTGACGAATCTTTAAAAATATCAGCCTTATAAAGGTCCGCCATATTGGATGCGCCATTTTGGATATTGAAAAATTATTCAAATTCAGCCACTCGGTAATTGTTAAGAAACTTTTAAATATAAAAGAAAAATTCATAAATAAAGTGAATAATAATAATAAATACACTATTACGAAAGAGAGGCAAAAGAAAAGACAAAAAAAATTAAGAAATTATGAAAGAAATTAAAAAAGAAAAAAAAAAAAGAAAAATCACGGTCTCTGTCAATCCGACAAACTCGCAGTATACGTTAATCGCCGCCATTAAGTTCCGAGCGGAGCGTATTTACAATTATACGAATGCGTTCGCGGCAATTACCCGGCATTAAAATCTCGGCGCGTTTCGAGACCAAAACAGTCTGGCTGCGGCTGTTGCACTGCGCCTGTGTTCCAATTTTAAAATCGAAAAAAAAAAAAAAAAAAAAAACAAAAAAAAAAAAAAAACAACAAAAAAAAAAAAAAAAAAAAAAAAAAAAAAAAAAAAAAAAAAAAAAAAAAAAAAAAAAAAAATATCGATTTTCTCAATGATCTAAACATGGAAGTGCCACGCGAAATCTGGGCCAGCCACATTCGCGAAAAGAAAATGCCGCGCATTTCTCTGCGATTCAAGGCGACGACGCACTTGCGATTTTCATCGCTCTTGGGAAATCGGTACGAGTGAATGAATCCCGCTATAGAACCGTGAGGGAGGTGGGGGAGGGGGTGACCGCGTCGACGTAGCTTCTCTTGACTTCAATTACCACGACCAGGGTAATATTGCTGCAATATTGATGTACAAATGAAAATGTAACAAAAGAAGATGTAACTTTTTTTTTAATGTTGCACTAATATTGCAATAATATTTCAGAGCTGAGCAATAAAGTAGAATATTGTGGAAATACTGATCACGATGTTTTATGAGATGGTATATTCTTTGACAACGTCGAAGTAACATTACCATCGTAATATTCAGGCGAGATTTAACCAAGTGGAATATTGCATCAGTTTAGCACAATATTATAAGTATATATACACTTTTTTTTAATGTAGCGGGAAAAATAATATTTTAATGAAGTACACAACAAAGTAGAATATTGCAGTAATATTATATGCACTGATATTTCAGAGCTGAATAAACAAAAATAGAATATTTTCGATAGTTTGAGATGACATAGCATTTCATAATAGTACAGTAATGTTACAATATATAATATTCTAGAGCTACATTATCTTGTAGTAGAATATTACGACACTATTCATCGCACGACAGTGGATATCTTTTTTTTTTGCTTAATATCGCAGCAATATTATTTGGAAAAAGTCCATACGTATAGTATAACAAATAAATAAATGAATAAATATTACAGTAATATGCGAAGTAGAATATTGCGACAATATTTATGACAATATTATAAGAAGGTTGTACACCTTTTCGTAATAGCGCAGCAATATTACTATAATAATTTAAAGCGACGGGTAGAATATTACGGTAATATTTATTCTAATAATTTTATAAAATCGCAGGAATATTAGAATTATATTTCGTAGCTATATAATAAAATAGAATATTGCTATAATACCTATGGAAATATGTGAATATATCGTACATTTTTGATATAAGGTACAATTCGTAATACCGCAGTATTTACAAAAATACTCATTATCGAACATCGAAACACCGATTAGCCGCGACATATATGTCATGTTCAAAATTCAAGATGGCGGCCGAGAACGTCGAATTCGACGATATTTATAAATATATAAGAAGAATATCAAATAGAAAAAGAACAACACATGAATGAATGAATGAATGAATGAATGAATAAATTCAAATTCTATCCGATTCCGAAATTTCTCGCCACTCGTAAAATCGTTTTAAACACTTTTTGCACGAAAAGTTTCTCTTTTTGAGTCTTGACTTTAAATGATTTAAATTAAATAATATGTACAAATGAAATGCATGTAAAATAAAATGTAATAATAATTATACTATTTTGACATCACGTATATTCTTTCCTTTGCAAAATGATTGATATCTATAAAGTCGTTCGTAAAAGAACGTTTTTCCAACCTTCCAAAGATATTTTCACAAATTAAATCATTACAAACAAAAAAAATTTTAATAATGGAAAAAGAAATGTTTTCCCTCGCTTCAAAAGAGAACTTTTCGTACAAATGTGACACTTGCATATCGCGGGCGGTAATCGTTCGCCATGCCAAAATGGCGAACTTTTCGCCCTCGGCATGAAAGACACTCATTTCTTCGCAATATATTGTGCAGGTGTTAATAATCGTGTGATTCTGACGAAAAGTGGCTCTTATAGTGCGACAATTACGTTGGTGTATTTTAGTGACAGTGTGAGATAGTGAGAGAGAGAAAGAGAGAGAGAGATAGAGAGACACACAGAGACGAAGTGAACCGAAAAGAAATGCACGGTTTGGCAAGCTCGTTATCGGGTCGAAAATGGCGGCGTGGCCGCCGGGGCGTCCGTCAGCCGTTGGTGGGCAAATTCAAAGGGGCCTTATTATTCGCGTGCCAGCGAAGCTAGGAATCGCCAGTAAGGGCAGCCATGGAATTTGGATGATTCGCCGACCATCGAGGACGTGAATTCCCCACCGATCATGGGTCAGCAGGGCTCCAAGGGCAGCAGGCCCCCTATCAGGGCCGACCTCGTGCGAGATTCCGCCAAAATGCGGCTCGGCAGCTTCAAACGAGGTATCGATACATACATACATCGCGATTTCACCATTTTTCATAATTATAGGTCGATAAAGAAAGAAAAAAAAAAAAAAAACAATATAGATTGAGAAGAAAGTAGAGATCATTATCATCGATTAGAAAGTGTTCGAGTTTTGTCGAAACATCGATTTTTTGTTTTGTTAAAGTATACCATGATTAATGAAAATTTTTGTAATTTCATATATATATATATATATATATATATATATATATATATGTATGTATACTTTTTCGCAAGAGTTCCTGCTGTAATTGTTGCTTATATGTCGATAGAATTAGCTTTCAAGAATGCTATATAATAGTTATAATATCAATAATATATATATTGACGTATAACTTCTTCGATTTTATAACGATTAGATTAGTATATATATTTTTAATACATTTACTTTCAAAAATTCCCTTGATATTTTAAGCAGAAAAGTCCATTGTCAAAAATTACTTCGATTGTTTGAATACTGAGGATCATTACCGCAGTTGGCCCTTGCGCTCCATTGAAATACATTGCCACGAGGGGCCATCTACAAATGTCATTTATGTAACGCCAAATGTAATTAATACGCAAAGGCCATGCATATTCATATACATATATATACATGTATTACCTACGTAATCATATATATATACTGATAACGGCACAGGACTTTTTTTGTCTCAAATTATGGGAATAATTACCCTCTGCAATATTGTTTGCAAGTCGTACAATATACCATTACACATATACACATTGTTTACTATAGATATATATGTAATTTTCGTAGCCTTAGACGAAAGTTCAATGCGAAAATGTGAATTTCATTTAATTCAAAAGCCATATTCACACACGGTAGAAAATGACATTTTATATAGGCTAGCGTAAAATTGTATAGAACGGATATATTAATAATGGCGATTTCGTAATTCGAGGTGTTTTCCGTTTCATTGTCGAAACCGTTTAAAATGTCACATCGCTGTTTTGACGAGAGAATCATTTTTGATAAAATTCATCATTCTTTTTTCTTTTTTTCTGTTTTCAGAGAGGCCGCCACCGACGGATAATCAGTCCCGTAGGCACATGAATGGTCGAAATGGGCAACAAATACGCGCCAACAATCACGATGCCAAAAAGAACTGCATTGACATTCAGGCTAACATCGTGCCTACTCTCAGTAAGTTGACATTTTTCAATTGATGTATACATATATATTTTGTTTTTATTGTTTTTATGAATCAACGTCCAATGTCCAATCAATGTTATTTATTATTTTACGTTGATATAATAACGATGCCTTTGCCAATTACTATTGTCAATTATTAGATTTTTCCATCATTGATTGACTGCAATATATGACAATAGTTTCATTCTCGCGTGAAAATTCTTATAACAATAGAAATCGAAAATGTCAAGCGCCTATATATAAACTTCGATTTTCCCAAATTTTCCCTAAAAATGTTGTTAAAAAAAAATTACATTAATTATTTCCAATAATTACATCAGGCGTATTTGAACAATCGATGAAAAAATGTAAATATTACAATAGTTTTGCGGGCGACAAGAAAATTAGCAAATTGTGCAAACAATAAGCGTTACATCTTCTTTACTGTAATATGTATATATAAGCCGAGAGAATAATAACGTGTCCCTATTATTCGAGACAATTCTAATTTCAACTTGACGGACCGACACAGATTTTGTCTTCCTCTTATTGCGACGTGTCATGCCCCGAGAATATTTTGGCGCTGACAACAATGGTGCCCTTAGAATTTGCTTATGATGTCATATTTCCCGGAAAACTTGGGGAAAGCGCCAAAAATGGGACGATTTTTATCTCGTGTATACCTTCATTTTACAGAATTGATGCTTCTTTTCATACATATATATGTTTATATATGTGTGTGTATGTATTATTATTATTATTCATAAAATACATTGTTATTAATATTTAAAAAAAAAAATTTTTTTTTTATTATTTGGACACAATATACTCTCGACTATCGACGTAAAATTAACAGTCAGTAATTTAATAATACTATAACAAAAAATAAAATTGGAAGATTTTAATAATGCCCAAGTTTGAAATATTGGAGTCGAACGAAAATTATGAAAAAATTGTATATATTTGTTGCCCCCCTCCAACAATGACCAATAACATTACTTTCCTTGTTTTCAACATTTCTCACGAATAAAGGACAAAAAAAAAATGAGAAAAGAAAAGGTATTTTTTTTTTAAATATTTTTTACAAAAGTGGATTTCATCACTGTGAATATTTAATTTCTTGTCGAATCTTTAAAATTGTTTTATTAGGATCTTAAATAAGCAGGGGTGAAGATGAAAAATTGTTAATGTCTAGTAATTGTTCATTTTTTTATTTATTTATTTTTTTTTAATTTTATTATCACGTTTTTTATCTTTGGTTTGAACATTGATTGGGTCAACTTTAAGATGAATTATATTTTATTTTATTATGTATGTTTGTTTATTTATTTATTTATATGTGTTGATGGATACGACAGGAGGAACTCGATTGAAATATCATCGAAAACTGGCGAGTCAATTAAAAAAATAAGTAATTATAGGAACAATTTTGACATTTTATTTTAAACTTATTATTCTTTTTTAACACGTAAATTTTTTTTAATTTCACTTTATTGTGCAAAATTTTCTGCGATTTCTTAAAATCGTCGGAAATTCTTCAAAATTTTCGAACAGTTTCACTCTTTTTTTTTTGTTTTTAAATACTCATGTTTCGATAGACATTTTAAACAAATTATAATTATAATATCAGCTTCTTTATCACAAATATGAAATAAATTCTCGTCTTATTAAGCAGATCATTTTCGACCCGATATAACCGTGCATCGATTATCAGCGATACAATTGTATCGAATTACCCATTACCTGGGGATTATCATATGATCCTTATATAAATAGAAATATATATAAATTATTATACATATATATATATATTCATCGACATATATACCGACAGAGTAAATACCTTAGATTTATAGTTTCAAATGCATTTTTCAGCGTAAAAAATGGCAATTGTAATTATAATATCAGCTTCTGAACCACAAATATGAAATGAATTCTCGTCATATTAAGCAGGTAATTTTCGAACCGATATAACCGCGTGCATGGATTATCAGCGACACAATTGTATCGAATTACCCATTATCTGTGGATTATCAAATGATACTTGTATAAATATATATATCATCGACATTATTATCGACAGAGTATACCAGAGATTTAGTTTCAAATATGCATTTATCACCTTAAAGAATGGCAATGTGTCAAAAAAATTCAAAATGACAACACTTTTTTGAGGAGGTTAGTTTTGATTAAATTCGTGGCTTTCTCGTTTTCAACCATTTTCTCATTAATGTAAAAGCTTACGTCACTAGGGCGCAAAATAGACCTTTAATTACTTTTAAATTTGATTGACGGCCTATAATTCGCCTATAATCGATTTTTAATTCAAACGACTTCGTACAAAATTTAATGAGAATAACTAATTGAAAATTGATGGAAGAATGGGTGAAATAAATACATTTCAAACCTCAAATTAAATGTGAAGTTAATGAGATTTAAATTGAATTGTTATCGTTGGGACAACCATGCTATATGTATAATTGACACAACCTTTCTTCTGGTTGACAGAACAATTTGTATGATGATGTTATGATGGTGTTATGATTGTAGATACAAGCATAGAATGGTTGCTCCAACAATACTTTTGTTCCAATCCGTCCAATACACTTGTCTCCAACAAAACGCACAAAAATAACAGGTATATTACGACTGTATGTAACATTTATGTAACAAGTGAAATTATATAAATGTTGCATTAATACTGTTACTTTTTGTGTTTGCTAAAACAATCATTTTTTTTAATTGCCTATTTTTCTAATATTTTAGGTCTTCATATGTTCCTCGTCTCAATATATAGTGATTTACTATCAAATGTATCAAATCTTATACAAATCGCGCATACTGATACACCCTACTTTAAAAAAAAGCTAGAGACACGTGTTGGAATACGTATATAAAATTGTGAATGCAGAACATGATGATTTTCAAAAACTTTAATGTAATGGGAAAGTAACGAAGACAGCTTGGAAATACACGACATTCGTGTAAAAATATATAAAAGTGCACATGTCATCTGCAATGTGTCACGTATTCAGCATGATAAATATTGCGTAGACCCAATTACCTGTTTATACATTATTATTGATACCAATTAAATATATGCGAGTTCTATGATAGAAAGTTGATATATATAGACCGTTATGGAATTGACTGATGTTTTGTATTTTTGAAAATATTTTTATATATAAAATAAACGTATATACAATGTTTAATTTATTTTTTTAGAAATTAATTTACATGCTCGACAAGATACAGGTGCATATATAATGAAAAAAAAAAAACGTCACTTAATTTTAAAGGGTATTATTGATGGAAATGTATCAGATAATGATATATATTTATAATCAGAAAGAAACCCGAGTAATATATATATATATACACATATTTGTTAGCAGTTGCTTTTACTTATCAGTACATGCAGTTTTCACCTTTCGACCAACTTCAAGACTTGTATCTAACTTTCCATTTTCAAAGTGATCTTCCTGTTAATATATTCTTTAAGAGATGGTCTCCGGCAATTTATATTTTACGTCATCTTATTTATTTATAAATCCCATGAATTAAATTTTAAAAATTTGCAGAAGTGAAGAACAAATAAGTTTTTTTTATTTTTCTATTTTCCAAGTTCCCTCGTTGTGAATGAAAAATTGAATACGCGTATATGTACTTTGAGGCAAATCAATGCACTGTTGTTGGAAGTTTTATGATTTTTAAGTTTAATTTTTTATCTTTTTTTCCTTTCATTTTCTCTTAATGTTCATTCGCTTTTCCTTCATTTTTATTTCTTGTTATATTTTGTTCATTTCTTTCATTGGCTTTTAATGACAATTAAATAATGTCAGTGAACTTTTCCATGTGTTACTAAGCAAATGGTCAATAAATAAAAATTTTTTGAATGTATTTTTAAATGTTAATAATGATTGTTTACTTGCCGACATCGGAACAAATTGTCATTTTTACTTTTCAATTTTGAATTTTTATAAAGTATATACAATTTTTCAATCATTTTTAATTACATTGAAACATTCATGGTAATTTGTCGAATTCTTTTTCAAAATACGATTATTTTCATAGGTTAATAATATTTGATAACATTTTTGAAATGTTTAGAATGTTGTTACTTGTTAAAATTCAAATATTTCAATATTTTGTAATAATTTTCATAATTTTGGTCTTTCTAAAATCTTACAAAGTTTTTTTATCTGTCCACAATTTTATAATGTTATTGACTTTTTCAAAGTTGTAAATTTTTTTATGTTTTTTGAATTTTATATAATTAGTTTTCTTTTCTTAATTTTATAATTTTTGCTTTCTTTTTTCAAGATTTTGTTGTATTTTCTTACATCTTTATAATATTTTTATTTATTTTCACTTTTAGTTTATAACCTCGTGATAATTTTTTTATTTGACAAAGTACCAAAGAATTTAGCTCAAGTTCTTAAGTGGATGGAATTCTTAAATAATAATAATAATAATAATAATAGCGTAAAAAATTCAAGGCGCACTTTAAACTATCCATTTTTTGAAATTATCAATTAAGACATTAAAAATTAAAGAAATAATTAAAAAATAAACATAAATGTTAAATGCAATAATAAGTAATTCTGAGAAAAAAAAACAACAAATAATAGTAAAATCGAAAATTATAAATTAAATAAAGTCTTATTTAATTCACAAGCCTTATATGAAGTCACTAAAAGAGCGACTTCTCTCGCATTCACAGTAAATAGCATATATATATATATATATGGCAAATATCTGGCACGAGTAATGGGCTCATTCTCAGGGATTGAAATAAAGATTTTATCGGGCTGAAATCCCGTGATTACGAATGTTCCACTAAATACGTGTAATGCGATACTCTTAAATCACTCTTTATGGCGAACGATATATCGCTTCCAAAAAATCGTATAACAATGCCTGTAATGGGTAATAGACTTGGGCATCGTACAATTGCAATATTCTATGCATAAATAAGAATTGAAACTGACAATTTAACATTGCGCTGTATTCATTAAAAAAAAAGGAAAAAAAAATACAATTTGTTTGTATCCGTGCGCTGAATAAGATAAATAACGTATAAGGTCATAAAGGATGTGTGTTCCGTATTTGAAAACAATTTATGAAATATATTATATAACATACGGTGTGTATGTGTGTGTGTGCGTGCGTAATTGTTGTGAGGATTGGTGTCGCATAAGTGCGTATTATAGAAGGTATAGCGTTTTCTTATATCAGTATATATTTATACAATTCTTATTAAATATTACATTTCTCACTTGGAAAAAGTGAAAGACTGAAATGATTAAATTACAAATTAGATGTAATAAGGATTTATTTTATTTTATTTCGTTCATTTAATTATTTATTCATGTTTTTTTTTTACATATACAAGTTTATGTATCGATAGGTTATACATCGCCGAATTGAAATTCGCTAACAGAATATAGCAAAAAAAATTTTTTTTTCATAAACTACGATAGTACACTGAAAAAAAATCTATTTTCAAGTAAATATTTATTTGAATATAGTAACAAATAAATATTTTTTTAATAAAATAATTTAAACAATATTTAATTGAATTAAGAAAAGATTTTCTTGAATGAAGTAATATTTACTAAAGAGAAGGAAACATTTACCCAATTCGAAGTAAATTTATATTTATCCGTTATTATATTATACAAATAAATATTTTCTCGAATATATATACACAGGATTAAAAATGTTTTTAATTATTATTTAATTTTTGTTCGCTTTTTTTTTTTTTTTTTTTTTTTTTTTTTTTTTGTTCAAAAAAAGCAACCTTTAATTTGTTCAATACAAATGTAATTTTTTATCAATCTTAAAAACGCTACCACCTTATGCGAGTATATGAAAAATGGAAATAATGTTATATATATCTCAATAAAAGAATTTACCGAGTGTCGCAAAGACATATTGCAAATTTTGAGAAACATTAAAACAAAAACCTCCCAATAAACATGTGGAGACATAAATATCTAAAAGATATCTTTTAGGCGTCTTTATTTAAAAGGATATCTAAAAGATGTCTTTTGGAATGATGTGTTGCATAAGACATCTAAAAGCTGTCTTTTAGATATCTATTCGACATTTTTCAGATATCTTGCCAGGATCGCAAGACATCTTTTAGATATCTTCAAGACATCTTTTTGCTTATTATGGGCTGACAGACAGGCTGCCTGAGAAGCCACACGTAAGAAAAGTATTGGTTGGGACAACCATATTATATAGTTGACACAACTATTCTCCTGGTTGACGCCACCATTTCTATACGGCTATTACTGCCATAGTGATCAAACTTTTGTTTCGGTGTGCAGTTAAAGTATCCAGCAAATCAATAAAACTATCAACAAAAAATGATCAATAACATATGTACAATACCCAAAAAATATTCTAATAGTAAAAATCGTTTACGTTAAAAGTAGAACTTTTGGAAACAGTTTTATAGATTTTTAAGGCGAGTGAGGAAAAGTAATTAATTTCCACGAGTTTTACTTAATTTTACATGATTTTCAATGAAATTTTGTCGAGGAATTATATACATATATATATATATATATATATATATATGTTATGTAAAATCACCATTCCAGTGCCCAAACTTTGAAAAAAGAAAAGGTTTCGATCATTTATTTTTATTTATACTTTTCCTTTAGTGAGATTAAGTTGGTAACTGTACCTAACCTATAAAATAAAAAATGGCAAATCATAAATTATTTTTATGAGAAATATAATCTTCAAATTTTATTTTTCCTTATTTCCAAATAGTTCTTAATCAATTTCCCTCCAATGTCGCTGATATTTTTTTGGCAATCGTATTCATTGCCTAAAATTACAGTATCAGGTCCAAATTTTGACAGAACAAAAATCGTTACAATATAATTTTAAATATTGTAATTTGTC
This sequence comes from Trichopria nigra, assembly GCA_030522945.1. Taxonomy (NCBI): domain Eukaryota; kingdom Metazoa; phylum Arthropoda; class Insecta; order Hymenoptera; family Diapriidae; genus Trichopria; species Trichopria nigra. The sequence continues at coordinate 93 of JAPYZR010001321.1, read as the reverse complement.
GCGTATTCCTTATGTACCGGAGCCGCGAACGATGCCGGAACCAGCTCGACAGAGCCAGGAATGAAGGTGACAAAAAAAGAGGCGAAGATGGTC